>PVKB01001002.1:80564-173399 GCA_004027205.1 Ctenodactylus gundi | reverse complement strand
ATGAATGAATGAATGCATGCATGCATGCATGAATGAATGAATGCTGGATTCAGCGTTTAATTTACAAACTCCCCTTGCTATAAGAGGCCTTCATGATCATGGAGGGGGAGCCTATGTCTCAGCATTGTCTTCTGCCCAAGCTAAGGCTGGCCAAGGTACAGATGCACAACCTAAGTCTTGCTCATCTTTCTATCTCCAGCACCAAGGGGAGTGCTCAGGTGGCCATAGTTATATGAAGCAGTTAATTGATTTATTAATTTAACAAACACTGATTGTATATCCTCATGTGTTGGCACTCTGCTATATGCTGTGGACACATTAAAAGACAACACAGAGTCTCTGACTCACTGAGCTCATGGCCAGTATTTCCCAGTGAGAGTATAGTGGTCCCTCCTTCTCCTTTATCCATGGGGTATATTCCAGCACCCCCAGTGGGTGTCTAAAGCCTAAACATACTGAAACCTGTATGTAATGTTTCTTTCTGCACTTACATATGGAAAAGGTTGGTTGATAAATTAGGCATAGTAAGAGATTAACAAAAACTAATAACAAAATACAACAATTATAACCTTATATTGTACTGGAAGTCATTTAAGGCTGACAAATTGTTTATTTTTGAAGTTTTCCTATTTTTGGACTGTGGTTGACGGTGATTAACTGAAACCACAGATAAGGAGGAACTTCTGGACTATTGGCACTTGGGGCAAAACAGTTCTTTGCAGAGTGGGACTCTGCTGTGCATGGCAGGATGTTTAACATCCTGACTTCCAGGCTCTAAATAATATATTTGGTTGTCCTCATGGCAACCAAAATATACTTCTACACGTTTCCAGACATTTTCAGGGGATGGGAGAGGCCAGCCTTAGTTGAGAACTAGATGGTGGGGAGGCCATCACCAAGGAGTGAAAATGTTAAGCCCTCTAAGCTTACAGATAAATTGGTGGTTTACAACTGGGGTGTTTGCTCAGAAACACATAAATTGATTTTCCCGTGTTTGGGTTAGGCTCCAGAAACCCATAATGTAGCTGAGGTTTGTGGTTCTACCAAGCTGGGTTAGAGACAGGAGGTAGGCACTACCATGCCAGTGTTGGACATACTGATGAGATGCTTACCTGGAAATGTCTAGAAAGCAGCCAGAATCTGGTCCTATGGGCAGATGAGAGGTCATATCTTAAGATGCATGTGAGATAAGTTCACGTGTGGAAGGTCTTAGACTTAAGGCTCAGGCCATTAAGACCAACATGGCAAGTGGTACATGTGTATAATCCCAGCCATTCAGGAAGCTGAGGCAGGAAGATCGCAAGTTCAAGGCCAATCTGGCCAACTTAGGTGATCAGATTTAATATAAAATACAAAGGACTGGGGTTATAGCTTAGTGGTAGAGCATTTTACTAACTAGCATGAGGCCTTAGATTCAATCTCAGCACCACCACCACCACAGGGAAAAAAAAAAAAAAAAACAATTGTCAAGAGAAAGTTTTGGGTAGGGCAAAATTTAAGACAAAAGCCAAATGCAGATAAAGCAAGTTCCAATGATAGCTCTTCTCCGCCCACTCATTTCCGTTCCCATGGTCAGCACCTAAGTTTAGGGTCTCATCAATTTGGCCAGGACCACCACAATAGTCTTCTGCCTGGCCTCCTTTCTTCTGATCACTCTGCCTTCCAGAATATTGATTGATTGATTGATTTGGTGGTGCTGAGGATGGAACACAAGGCCCTGAGTTTGACTCCCCATATAAGCACCATATAAGCACCATATAAGCTGGGTGTGGTGGCACATGCTTATAATCTCAGCACTCCAGAGGTCGGGGAAGGAAGATTGCCAGAGTTCAAGGCCACCTGAGCTTCCTAGTGAGTTCTGAACCAGCCTGGATTATAGAGCAGGACCCTGTCTCAAAAATAAAAAAATGTGGCTTTGACCATGTCATTTCCCAGTATTCACCAAGTTCAGACTGCTTAGCCTTGTTGCACTCTGACCCCAAGGTCCAGATTTCCATCATGCTGTACACTGTTGGTGAACTGGCTCCAGATCCCTTTATCCAGGCTCATTTCTCCCCACCTCTCAGACCGCACTGTGTAGATACCCACACTGCCCTTCCCTTTTCCATACCGTCTCCACCCTGGGATGCCCCTTGACCCTTTCTCCATTTGAGAAAACATCACTCAGGCTTCAGGGCCACGTTCAAGTCTCCTTTCTTTGGTAAAGCTTTCCCTGACCTCTCAGTGACATGCAGATGGTCTCCTACCTTTGTGCATCCCCTTTCTGGCCCTTCATACCCACCATGGGGTTGTCCGTCTCCCTCACTAGCTGATGTGTTCTCTGAGTGGAGTGGCCATGTCCTTTGGCTCTGCAATTCCATTTCCCAGCCCAATGTGAATGAACAGAAGGTGGGGCTGGGGTGGGCTAGTATGACAAGGCAATGAGGAAATGGGATAGTTTTCCCCAGCTTGACCTCAGGTTTGCTTGAGCCACTTTGCTATTGTTGGTATCTGTTTGCTGCAGTTGGACTCAAAGGATATCAGAGTGATCCCGTCCGCCCCAGCCTTCCAAGTGCTGGGCGGGTAGACACGTACCACTCCACCTGGCCCGAGCCATGTTTATGTGCTCCCTCCTATAAGTACTGTCTTTGGATGAGGTGTTTGTGAAACCCAGGGAAGAGAAGGAACAAGATGGAGACACAAGGCTAGGGACCGGCAATGAGAACAATGTAGGGAAGAGAGACTAAAAAGATGGAAGAGAAAGCAGTGAGCAGAGGATTGCATCTACAGTTCACATGCATAAGAGACTCAGGTAATCTGAAATGGAATAAAAGATTTGGGATTCTAGACTTGAAAGCAGCTGCTATGGCAGATCAGCTGGATGTACGGTTAATTAATAGGCACTCATGCCTGTGGGTGCCAAGCTGTTCATGGAACTTGGCCTGCTGAGATCAAATGCCAGCTATCCAGGACACCATTTTAATAGAGAGCAGAAAAGAGAATTTCTGTGTAAGAGCTGGTGAATTCCTCAGAGATCTCTTCCTAAGACTGCAGGGGCCACTGGAACCCCATAGGTACCCCATACTACCAGCCTGGCTCTTGCTAAAGAAAGGTGGGTGGGAGAAGAGATAACACATTGAATAGACATACAAGAGCTCATTTACTGCAACTATATGAAGTAAGAATTATACCAATTTTATAGATTCGAAAATTTAGGTCCTAGGAGGGTTAAGAATCTTATCCAAAGGCCCAGGGCTTGAGGAGTGGGTCAGGACTCAGAAGATGACAGCAATTTTTTCTCTAGCCTTGATGACTTTGGCAGTGGAGCTAATCTTTTTGGGTTGATTTCTGTGAACATAAAATTCCATCAGTTTTCCCTGGCTTTGGAATGAGCCCTCAAATAATGTGCTGTTCTCCACATTCCAACTGGACGCCTTTGCTGAGGAGTTCATGAATCTGAAGTAGGAGGCTTTGTCGTGAAAATCAACAGTGTGTACCAAAACATTCAAGGGTGCTTTTGTGCCCAGAAGATACTCGACCAGGAGCTTTCAACCTGGAGCCATGTTCTCCATTTTCTCTTTCTTGTCAGTAATCTGCATGTGGTTGGTGATTGCCTGCTTTCCTAGGCAATATTTTAAAGTCCTTATCAAGATGATGGACCTTTAAGATGTTGCCCATACTCTGTTCTGATTTCCCCTTAAAAACACATGGTTTTCCACTGACGGATGTGTTCTCTGTGCTGCTAGCCTGTGAGTGGCAGTGAGCAGAAGACAGGAGGTATGAATGGAGCAAACTGGGGATAGTGTTTTCTAGCATTTTGATGTGACGTGATTAGGCCAGCTCTTGGAAGTGGAATGGCTCGCTGTTCAGGGTTCTAGTACACGGGACAAAATTGCACCCAGCACCACCCTATAGAGGCTTTAATTTGGGAGCAGAGTAAGTTGACAAGAAGGCCCATGTTGATAGTTTTATGAAGTGTTTCTGAAATCAGAAATAGACTAAAAACTCCTTGGGCTGGACCATGGCCTAGAACTGTATCTAACACCACTGGTAGGATTTTAGGATTATCTTGCTGTGTGTGTGGCCTTCTGAAATCTTGTTGAATTTCAGAACTTTCTGGGATATTACTGGCATGAAGAGGACCACGATTCTGACATTGGGTTTGGCCTTGTGTCCTTAGTGAAGCAGAGTTCTATCAGACTGCCTTCAAAGTCTATTCAGTCTGTCCAGTTTTTACTACCTCCACTGCCACAACCCAAGTCCAAGCCATCATACTTTTTTGCCTGGCTTATTATAGTAGCCCTGTCACCCATTTCCCAAAGCAATGTATTAAGATAGTCTGAGCATGTCAATCTCCTGGTTAACATCCACTAGTTAATACCCATTTTACTCCAATTAAAAGCCAAAATAACCTGAACCTAGTGGCACAGGCCTGAAATTCCAGCATTCTGGGAGGCTGAACCCAGAAGATTGCAAGGTCAAGACCAGCCTGGGCCATTTAGCAATTCAGCAAGATTCTGTCTCAAAATAAATATTTTTAAATGGTCATGGATATAGGTCATTGAAGACCCTGGGTTCTATGAGCACAACCATGAAAACGCCAAAGTCTTGGACTGAGGGTGTAGCTCAATAGTACAGCAATTGCCTAGAATATACCAGGGCCAGATTAGATCCTCAGCACCACTATGGTAGCCATCAAGGATGCATTATTTAGCCTCCTTGACCTTCTTACATTTTCTCCTACGCATTGTTTCATCACCTCCTCCATCCCAGCCACGTTGGCCTGCTGGACATTTTTAGTTTATTAATTATATAAATAATGGGTTTCATTTTGGCATATTTATACATGCATATAACATACTTGATCTGCTCCAGCCACTTTCACCCCCTATCCCCTGCCCTTGTTCTTCTCTGTACTAGTCACCTTTCCTGTTGCTGGGACAGAAATACCCAATACCTCCAACTTAAAAGAGAAGAGGTTTATTTTAGCTCACAGTTTCAGTGGGTTTCGTCCACAATCCAGCTACTCCAAGGCAGAAACTGATGACGGAGGAGTCTAGGGAGGGGAGAGCTGCCTGCAACATGTTGGCCAGAAAGCAGAGAGAGAGAAGAACAGCAGGGGACAAGAATGCACCCTTCCAAGTGATATTCTCAGTGATCCACTTCTTCTGACCAAGCCCTAGGTCCAAGCAGCACAATCAGCTATGAACTCATGAATGGATTGATCCATTGAGGAGTATAATATTTTCACAATCTGTTTGTCTTCCAAAAGTAGAACATGAGATTTTTGGGAGACATTTTATATTTAAACCCTAACAACTTCCTCTTCTCTAATAGCTCCCTTCTTTCATGTCATATCTCTCCTTCCCCTCTTCTCCTTTTCTTCTCTCTCTCATTATTGCTCTAGCTTTCCCTCCTGTCCTCTCCTCTTCCCTCCTCTACTTTCCTCTCCCATATATGACAGGAAACATGTTATTTACCTTTCCGAGTCTGGCTTATTTCATTTAGCATCGTGACTTTCAGTGTCATCCATTTTCCTACATATGGCATAATTTCATTTTCATCCTTCTTTATGGCAGAATAATATTCCATCATTTGTGAAGCTTGCCATTTACTTGCCTCTGGCCTGGACTGCTTTCCCTGGTGTATGTGGACCTGGCAGCAAGTGTTCATGGCCACTGAGAAAGGACTGCTGTGGAGAAAACTACTCCTTCCATAGGAGCTGTGGTCTTTGGTAGAGGGATGCAGCCAGTTCATGGAGATGCTAGACGGAAATGAGCCAAGGAGGAGAAGTCCTAATCACATTTTTCTGTTCCTTCTCAGCTCTTGTACATGTCTCTGTCTTAGTTCCTTTCTCATTGCTAGGACAGAACACCCAACATTCACAACTTTAGGGAGTATAGTGGTTTGGATCTGGAGTGTTCCCCAAGAGCCTCATGTACCTATGGAAACAGTGTAGCGTTGGGCCTGGCTTGAAAGGGCAGATGCTTGGGACTTGACCTGGAGGGGCATATGCTGGTTCCGCCTTTCCTCCCAGACTAGTCTCAGTTCTGCCATACTGCCACAAGTATCTCTGTCTCCCAGAGCACTGGCTGTGGCTCTAGCAGCAGCCCCACTATGTGATTCCACCATTTTCCACCTTCCCACCTGTGAACGGACTGTGACTTTCTGAAAGCATAAGCTAAAATCTTTCCTCCCTAATTTGTGGATGTTGGGTATTGAGTCACGTTGATGCAAAAGTAACTAAGACAGAAATCGATACCAGAGAAGTGAGGTCATTACTGTGACTTTACCTGACCATATGATTGGAAGCCTTTGGAACCAATTTGTGGGAGGAGTTTGGAAAGATCTGAGAATGCCCACTGGAGAAGCTTTGGACTGCTCGGAGCCAAGCTTGATGGGTGGGAAATTCTGGTTGGAGCTCAGAAGAACAAAGGGCTGGTAGGAGTGTGGATTGGAAAGAGCAGGCTCAAAAAGTTTCTGATGGGAAGAAGGACTGTATTGGCAAGTGGTCTAAAAAACAAACGTGCTATGCTGTGGCAAAAAGTTTGTTAGCATTTTACCCTTGTCCAGAGACTTTTCCTGAGATTAAGGGCTATGGACTACTTAATCTGGTGGAGGAAATCTCAAGGCAGACCGGTGTTCAGGCTGTCACTTGGCTACTGTTTGTGGCTTTTAGCCAAATCTATTTGACAGGAAAAAAATAGAGAAAAATCATATAAAAGGTTTGCAGTGCCAGGCCAAAATGGCCTGCAGTGGTGGGGCCAAAGAGCACAGGGAAGTTAAAGAGATTAGCATTAAAAAGAAGCCAATACTTACCATCAGGTTTATAGGAAAGATGCCTTGAAGGCATTCCCAAACTCAACAAGACTCCACTCTTCACCAGTTCAAGGGTGGAAAGGCAAAATACTTTGCTCTGAGGAGTATACCCCAGGGCCAGAGAGAAAAATGTTTGCCAGAGATGAGCCACCTGGTTCTTCAACCATCTAAGATCTCAGAGACTTCTACAGTACTTGTCCAAGGGGGCCAATCTACTGCTCAAGCCAGTAGAAGAACTTGATGATGTCCATTTGGTCCTGAATTATTTACAGGCTTGCAAAGTACAAGAGTTGTGGGTTCACGGAGGCTTCCACCCAGATTTCAGAGGAAGGCCTTGGAGGCCAGACAATGTGTCCCTGGGAGGGCAATGTGTGAAGTTGTGAAGGGGAAGCCAAAGGTGCAGTGGGGAACCCAGGAGTCTAGAAAAGCCAGGAGCATTGATCAGATCACTCGAGGGGGAAAGCTTTAGGCCTTGAATGGATTCAGCCCAGAGCAAAGAAGATAGAGGTTGCAGCCAGCAGCCATGCTGTAGGGGCAGGGCCCCCTAAGCCCTATGGAGTTCATTTTTTGCTGCAGTACTCCAGGTGCTTGACTTGGAACTGCAGGATTTAACCCTTGCCCTGCTGGGTTTAGAAACTGTTTTGGTCCAAATGCCTTTTGTCCTCCCATTGGAATGGGAATGTTTACACTGTGCCATTGTGCCATTGTGTGTTGGAAATGCTTAACTCTTTGGCTTTAACAGGAACTCACAGCTGAGAGTTTGCCTTACATCTCAGAGGAAACTTTGGACTTAGACTTTTTAAAATAGTGTTGTAACTGTTAAGACTTTGGCAACTCTTGGAGAAGGACTAAATGCCATTTGCTTAAGGGAGTAGACATGAGTCTTTTGGGGGCAAGGGGTAGAATTTTGTGATTTGTATCTGGTGTGTCCCCCAAAAGCCTCATGTACCTATGGATACAGTGTAGTGTTGGGAGGTGGGACCTGGCTAGAAGAAGCAGATGCTTGGGGCTTGACCTGGAGGAGTGTGTGCTGGTTCCATCTCTCCTCCCGTACTAGTCTCAGTTCTGCCATGTTGCCGTGAGGATCCCTGTCTCCCAGAGCAGAGTGTAATCCTTCCTGTGATCCCAGCACTCGGGAGACTGAGGCAGGAGCATTGCTGTGAGTTCAAGGCCAGCCTGGACTACATAGTGAGTTCAGGACCAGCCTAGATTGCAGAGCAAGATCCTTTCTCAAAAAAGAATATATGCTCAATGTGAAAAAGAAAATCAAACAATACAGCAACCATCAAAATTCTCTCCCCAAGCCCAATCAGCTCCCCGGAGACAAACACTGTTTACAATGTGGAGTGCTTAGACTCTTCCAAATCTTTTTCTGTGTATACAATTTGGTTTTTATGTTGGTGCTTTAAAAATAGTATTGTACTAAATAGAGTGATCTGGCAACTTGATTTTTTCATTTAACAATATGCCTTGGAAGCCTTCGTGGTTTAGGACACATGGATCTAACCCATTTTCTCCTAAGTAATTAATTTTTTTAGTTTAAGATCATTGTAGATTTATATGCTGTTTAAGAAATAATAGGGACAGATCCCACGTGCCCTTTGCCCAGTTTTTCTCAATGGTAACCTCTTAGAAAAACAAAAGTACGATATTTAAGCAGGATATTGCTACAGACACAGTCAAGATGCAGAAGGTTTTCATCTCTACCAAAATCCTCCAGGCTGCCTTTTTGTAGCAGTGCCTACTTTCCTCCCACCGTGCGTCCTGCTTAACCCCTAGTAACCACTAATCTGTTCTGTTTCTAAAATGAGATCTTTTCAACAATATTATATGCAGTCATACAGTTTGTAACCTTTGGGGATTTCATTCAATCAGCTTAATTATCTAGAGCAGGCATATCGACCCTGTGGCCTGACATATTTTAACCTTTGTTTTTTTTTTATGTTACAATGAAAAATTTAAAGAAAGTTTTAGTACTTATATATAGCACATTAACTACAGTATATATTTTATGTGTGGCTCAAGATAGTTCTTCACTCAATAAAGGGGGCCCAAAAATGGCAGGCTAGATGTTGGACACGCCTGATCCAGACGTTTTCCTCTGTAATTGCTAGTATCGCTGCACTGTTCTGTTCCGTTCTGTTAACTTGCTTGTTTAGTTAATACCCTGTCCCTTTGTATTGGCGGGTAGTTTTCCATAGTATAGATGTATCACAGATAGCTTATTCATTTGCCCATTGAAAGACATCTGTGTTGTTCCTGGTTCTGGCTGTTATGATTTAAGCTGCTGTGAATATTTACCTAACAGGTTTTTACATGGACACAAGTTTTCATTTCTCTGGGACAAATGCTCAAGAGTTTGTTAGGTCATACGGTATTTGCCTACTTACTTTTAAAAGAAATTTCCAAACTGCTTCCCAGAATGGCTGTACTATTTTACATTCCTGTCACAATATACAGGGGATCCAGTTTCCCAACATCCTTATTAACATTCAATGCTGTCACTCTTTTTTTAAATGTTGGCATTCCGATGGGTGTGTAATGATATCTCATTGGAATTTTAATTTGCATTTACCTAATAGTTAATAATGTTGAGAATCTTTTCCTGGGTTTATTTGCCATCTATACATCCTTTTCAGTGAATGTTTACTTATGTGTTTTTAACCCATTTTCTGCTTGGGTTGTTTGAATTTTTAACTGTTGAGTTTGAGAATTTGTTATATATAGATTTTAGTCCTTTCTTAGATGTGTGGTTTGCAAATATGTTTTCCTAGTCTCTCTTTATTTTTCCATTCGTTTACAGGTCTTTTATAGAGCAAAGGCCTTTAATTTCAGTGAAGTCCAATTTATCAATTTTCCATTTGTAAATGGATTTTGATTGTCAGGTGTTAAGATCTTGCTGATATGCCTAACTCTTATTTCAAATTGAGGAAATTCCATTCTTTCCTGTTTCTCAGAGTTGGTTTTTTAATGTAACATAATGTTGGATTTTTGTAAAATGTTTTTCTATATTATTGATACAACCACATGATTTTTCTCCTTTAGTCCATTAATATGGTGGATTACATTGATTGTATAGAATTAGTGAAGAGTGCATTAAACTTCAGTAGAATTCTCTAGTGAAACCATATGACCTAGGAGTTTTGGGAGTTTTAAAATTATGAATTCAATTTTATTCATAGCTATAGGGCTATTCAAATTAATTTCTTATTTAGTTTAGATTTTGGGAGTTTATGTTTTTCAAGGAATTGGTTCATTTCATCAAAGTTGGCCAAGTGTACACAATTGTTCATAATATTCCCATATGATCCATTTAATGTCTGAAGGGTATGTAGTGATATTCATTTCATTCCTGATATTAGTAATTTGTGTAAATCATGCTAGGTGTTTGCCCATTTTACTGATATAACTTAATTTTTCCAAATGGAAAGTCAGTTCTTTCACACTGTCTGTTACCTGGTCCATCCTCTTGCCACTGGCTGTGGCATTTGTTTTCTGTTTAACATCTGTCTTCAAATGAGCTGGTGTAGGGGCTCTCTGTTCTCTTTCACTCATTTACTTATCTACTTCTGTGTCAATACCACATCCTATTAATTAGTACAGATTTGATATTCTGTATAATAAGTCATCCTTCGTTGTCCCTTGTTCCCAGAATTCTTTTAGCTCCCTTCATAAATATTCTCGTTCATCTGGATTTTCAAGTTTGTTCATCGGGTTCAAGGAAAAGTGTCTATGGCAATTCGACTGAAATGGCAGTGAGTTTATAATGAATTTAAGGAGATTGATGTCTTTTCTCCTATCTCCATGTGACTTTCTGTCATAAACACTGCTGGGGTCAAGAATTAGGAGTGACTTCAATTCATGCCTGTGCCTATGCATTGAAACCATGAGGCATTATAAACAGCCCCCACCCCCATGCAAGGTACACTTACTCATTGTATCCATCTCTGTAGAGGAAGATGGGCCATATTGTTCTGAATAGATGAAGTGGGGGGTTCTGAGGTACCTCTGGCTACCTTTGGGTCCATTGCTCCCATAACACTCCTCAGTTCTGGAAGGGTACTGTTGGCTTGAGCAGTTACCTTTATGTAATGGTTTAGATCTAGAGTGTCCCCCCCAGAAGCCTCATGTGTTCGGACTCTTGTGCTGTTGGGAGCTAAGGCTTGGCTGAAAGGTGCAGATGCTTGGAGTTTGACCAAAAAGTATTTTGTCAACTTGTTGAGATTAGGGGTGCCCAGCACAGAGATTTCAGGTATGTGTTGTTAACTTGTAGGCCAAGAAGTGAAGGAGGGGCACCCACCCTGGGAGTGGTTGGCTTCAGTCTGCCATGCCTGAGCAGCTCTCCATTCTCTGCCATGCACTAACACCGTTGCTGGCTGCTCATGAACAGGTTATGTGAGACCTTCTGAAACTGTCAGCTAAATAAATCTTTTCTCCCTTAAATTATGGATGTCAGCTATTGTGTCCCAGCAAAGAAAGTGTAACTAAGACAACTTACCTAACTTCCTTTCTCACCATGGACCATTCTGTCTTCCCAGTGGTGTGTCCGTTCAGTGATGCAGCTGCCAGCAGGTGTTCATAGCCAGTTGCACAGGTCTTGGTGACCAGCCACAGGGTGGGCCTGCCAGAGCAACAGTCAGGTGATGTAGTGAACTCTAGGTCCCAAAAGCCATGCAGTAGCTTGAGGCAGCCATGGAGTTTAGCTGCAGTCCTCCAGACTTTTCCCAAGGGGAAAGTAGGGACCGGCTTAGTGGTTCTTTGGCATGTACAGATGCTATCTGGACAAGTCACTGTGCCCTCGGCTGTGTTCCATTCAGCTTGGCAGAATGAACACTGCCCTTGGACTCCTGTATTCTCTCACTACAAGGTCATGATCTCCAAGGCATGGGTAGGTCTTGAACTACCTACTCCACTTTGTGGGTCTTCTACTGTGTAACAAGGCCAACCAAACATTGCTTATGAGGAAGGCAGGATGGATGGCAGTAAAGACCTGAGGACAGGCAGGTACACAATGCTATATGGGTTTTGTTTGCCACACTTTTGCCTGTCATTAAGTCATTCCCAACTCCAATCTGTGCCTGTTTTATTCTCCTTTTCCTGACTGTACTCTACACCCTGTTGAGGTTCCGAATGCCGCAGGTACCACTCCTTTATCCACAGGTCCTGCAGCTGTTCTCTGCTCCATAATCTAAGGCATCTTTACAGAATCAAGCCCAGTGCCTGCCTGCCTGCCTGCCTGCCTGCCTTTCTTTTTAAATGCCATTTTTATCTTTCCTTGTTTCTCTAAGGTGGTAGATGTTTATTACAGTGGAAAGCTACCTTGACCTTTGGGCTCACAGGTAACTGGGTCATCTAGTCCCTCCTTTATTCCTCTTTTTTTTTTTTTTTGTGGTACTAAGGACAGAATCCAGGGCCTTCACACCGAGCTACATCCTTAGGCCATTTTTATTTTTGATTTTGAGACAGTCTCCCTAAGTCTCTAAGTTGCCCAGCCTTGGCTCACACTTAAGATCCTCCGGCCTGGGCCTCCCAGAGTGCTGGGACTGTAGGTATGCACCACCAGGCTTGTTCTGTTCCTTAGCTCCTCCATTCTGCCCTCACAGCACCTTGCCCTTGGCGTCCTTGCACCATAAATGTAATTTTAAAAAGACACTTATCCCCAAATAAATATCCCCTTTGATCCAGTGACACCCCTCCTGAGAATATATCCAATAGAGGTCAAAACAGCACACAACAGAGATATATTTATACCCATGTTCATAGCAGCACAGCTAACAATAGTGAAAATGTGGAAGTCACCAAAATAACCCATCAACAGACCAATGGATACACAAACTGTGGTATTTATACACAATGGAATACTATGCATCTATAAAGTCCAACAGCGTGGAGGCTTTTACGGGCAAATGGAAGAAACTTGAGAACATCACGGTTAGTCAGAAGCAGAAGGTGAAACATCGAATGGTCTCTCTGATATGAGAGACCATGATCACAACTATTTCATGGAACTTAAAACGAAAAACAAAGTGAACCAGGGGTGTAGGGTGGGGAGGGAGGGAGGGGTAGGTAGGGGGAGGGACACAAGGAGAGTGGGAAAGTCCTTGTCACCTAGACAAGATACATTTGTGCACGAAATGCTCAACTTCATTGTAAACCTTAAATTTTGCGCTTATACATATCAATAAAATGGGTGGTGGGGGGGTAGACATCCCAAGTTCCTGCGAACAGTGAAGGTGATCGCGGATTTCAGCGCCTGAAACTCTCGGGATGCCGGGTTTGGATAGGGTTTAGCGGAACGAGGGCTGGGGGAGCAAGTGCTGTGATGTCGCTGCGGTCTGGGGTCGGTCCTCCCCACCTCCTCGGGCTGCTTTTCTTGGCACAGCAGCTCAGCGTGTCTTGGAGAATCACCAGACACATGCTGGGGCGGATCTGTGAGTGCAGCCGGCGCGATGAGTCACAATTCTTTACAACTCTGGAACCGGAGGCGGCTTGGCTGTGGCAAGACCTCCGCCCGCTCCTCCCTCTCCTGCATGGCGGCGGCGCCAGCCCGTTGCAGGACGGCAGAGGGCGCTGCATGCAGCTGTGCACTGCCAGACCCTGTACTTCAGCTGCCAAAGCCAACCGCCTCTGGCTTCCAGGGATGATTCAGGACCCCAAGGCCCCAGGGGCGGGGGCGAAACCAAGTGAATGTGTAGTTCCGGTGGTGGTTTTGCTTTAACACTGAAACGAAGTGTGTCCAAGATGATTAGTTCCTGCAGGGTGATGGGGCCAACAGAGCCCCTCCTGGAAAGTATCCCTTTCTTGTTTGTCTCTGTTTTGTTTGCTTGATTGATGGATTTTGTTTTTGATACCGGGGATTGAACTCAAGGCCTTCTCACTGAATTGCGCCCCTACTTTTTTGAGACAGTGTCCCACTATATTGCATAGGAGGAGCTCAAACTTGCAATCCTTCTGCTGCAGCTCCCAAAGCGCTAGGATTTCAGGACTGCACCACCGCACTTTTCAGCAAGAGTGAAGTTTGTGGCTTCCCCACTGTCCCTGGAGAATGTTCCCTTTCCAAAGTGGATCTGCCCAGAAGATCCAGCCCTTGATCTCTCTCTTGACCTCCCTCGTGAGATTATGCATGTGACAAGGATTTGAGCTGACTACAGTGCACAAGTGGGGAAAGTGCTGTAGCTATGGGGTGCCAAAGTTTCCTCGGAGGCTTGGGCATTTCGTTGCTCGTTCATTCAGAAAACATTCTCTGAGTGTACAAGGCGCTCATAATGAGGGGAGGGGAGGAAGCCAAACTTGTGAACAAGTACCATGGCTGTAAAACAGCTAGTGCTTAACTCAGGCCACACAAGTAGGTAATCTATATGTATTTCCTGAGTAAATAAACAATGATTTAATTAATCACCACACAGAGGGCAGAGATTTTTGGTCAATGATATGTTCCAAGGGCCTAGAACTGCCCGATGTGCAGTACCTGCTTAGTCCTTTGTGAAACAATTGGTAGAGGAATTTATTGAGTGTTTTGTGGGCACAGAGGCAGGCATCCAGTTTCTTCAGAGTATACAGTGAAGTGATTTAGCTGGGCAGATCAGGGCCAAAGGCAGGGTGATAAAGGGAGAAGCAACAACCTCACCTCTCTAGGCTTCAGTTCCCTTATGTGACAAGGAAAGGTAGTGTTGGCACTATAATATCTCAGATTCTTCCAGTTCTAACATTTTCTGCTTCCAGAAATTAACCCACTTACCCAGGTTAGGACATGACTACTCCTGGGCAGCTTTGGTGTCTAAGACACTTGGATTTCGATGCTTGACCCAGCTCATCTCTGGAATAAAGGTCTGTCCATTGTAACTATCCCTTCTGCATTCTCTGCCCTGCTTGTTGCCTTAGAATTCCATAGAATAAATGATCTACAAAACAGTGTTAACAGTTATTTGTATTTTATCGTGCCTTTTCTTTGTCTTATTTTGTGTTTGAAAATTAAGTCTTTGTTATTTATGATATTTACACTAGCATGTTTTAATTATTAAAAAACAGAAAAGAACAAAAAGAAAAGTACCCCCCATAATTTCACTACCTGTAGTTTCTGGAATTTTTTTATCTATTAATTAAGAAGCACACATAATTCATTAGTTTCGGTTCTTACAAAGGCAGAATTTACAAAACTTATAACAAAAAGGATCTATTTGGAAGGCTTATGACTCTGAGGACAATGATAGTCCAAGATGGTGGCATGCACATGTGACAGTTGGAGGGTCCTGTGGCTGCTCAGCAGTGAGGTAGCACACCCATCCGGGACTGCAGGACAAGCAGTGAGAGTCTGCTATGGATCTCAGTTTTTCAAAGAATAACAACAAAGACCAGAGACTGAAGATCAGTGATTGAAGATAGATGAAGAGTAGACAGGTCCAAGTCAAGACTGGAATGAATCTGTCATAAAGATCTGTGGCATATAGCAAGTTGGCATTTTGTAGACAATTGCAAAGGTGAGAACTTTCCCAGAGGAAGAAGCTGTAACAATTTTTCTTCTTCCTTCCTTTTATACAGTTCAAGTTCCCAGTTGGGCCTCCTATATCAGGGTGGGTATTCTTCCCTCATTCCCTGGCCCGCAAATCACTCACACTGTAATTCAGGATGGTTCCTACCTGCCTAATCCAGGCTGGTTCCTAATTGCCTAAGCTAGGCCTGTTTCCTAAACCCTAATCCGGGCGTGGTTCCTGATTGCCTCAAGTTGCCATAAATGGTCACACATATTAAAGCTTACATAGCAGTGATGGCACAGATTGCTACAAGACTTACATTCCCAACAAAACCACAAGCAGGCAATGGTGTTCTCTTTTCCTATGTTGGCTGTGATTCTAATGGCAAGAGATGCTGACTTGGATCCTAAAATCCTGATTCTTCAACTAGCTGCAGACGATCATGCTGAGTCTTCAAAGAACATACCCCTCAGAGGACTTTCACTATGTGGTCTCTTCCCTGTGTTTGGTGTTGGTCTATAGGTAGGTTAGATTATATGATGCTTTGGGGGGGGGGGGCAAATAAAACAATAACTCTAGTTGACTTGGTTTTCTTTGTCCTCTTTAAAGGTCCAAGTCCAGCAAATGGCCTTTCGTGCCTTTATTCATTGTTGTTCAACATGCAATTCGTAGCCTAGTGGCATAAACAAAAATCTCTGAATGGTGGATTATATGTTAAAGATTGAAAAAAGTGCTAATTCAGTTTTAGAATGTCTGGAGCAGAACATGAAAGTTTTTGTTAGTGTGTGTGTGTGTGTGTGTGTGTGTGTGTGTGTGTGTGTGTGTGTACATGTGTGAGAAAAGATACTACTCTGTTCCTCAGGCTGGCCTTGAACTTGTGAGCTCATCATCCTCCTGCTTCAGCCTTTTGAGTAGCTGGAACTACAGGTGCACAACCACAGCATATGGCTAAAATTTTCATTATCTGACAAGTTTCCAAATCAGGGTGATACAGTGAGTCCACAGACCACATTTTTAGTAGCAGAGGTCCAGGTACTTATTGTCCTCGTCTTTCCTGAAGGTGAAAGAACAGAGGAAGCCAGGTGTCTTATTTACTTTTTTGTTGCTGAGACAAATACCCGACATCTGTAACCTTAAGGAGGAAAGATTTATTTTAGCTCACAGTTTCAGGAGGTCACAGTCCATTCATGGGCAGCCGGCAATGGTGGAAGCACATGGCAGATGTGGTGATAGAGGCAGCTCCTCACAGAATTGCAAATAGAAAACCGAGTCCCTGAAGGAAAGGAGGAAGTAGCACATACACTTCCATGTCCCAGTGTTCTGCCCCTCAGGTTTAAGCCCCTAATCCAACACATGACTGTAATCTATATCTATCACATGCTTGTCTTTCACCACACACCTATAATCCACCACATGCCCAAAATCCACCCCTCTAGACCAGAACCCAGTCTCCCAACAGCACATGGTTCCATAGATAAAACATAACATCCAAATACCTGAGACTTTTGGGAGACATTCCAGATCCAAACCACAATAGCAGGAGTGTTCCCTTATGAGTAGACGCACACATGCGTGTATATGAGCACACACACACATACAAACACATGGTTGGAGGCTATAACCTGAATGCTTGGTGAGTGACTATGAAAAGCTGAGGAGTGAGAAGACTTAAAATGTCACTTCCATAACCCCTGTGAATTGCTCACTTCAGTGATTATGTTGTCAGCTTCTTAGTTACCAAATGGAATTGGGAGGAGGTGGGGGTTAAACAATTTTGTCAGGGATCTGCCTTTCCATTCTCTCCACTTCCATTCTCACACACTTCTCGTCTATCTCCTGCCTTCCTGTCTCTGGTCCCTTTTCCTTCCAATATACTATACATCTATCAATTCTTCTCACTAAATCCAGCTTGAAATCACTGGCTAGATGGGTTCTAAGGGAAAGTGTATGGGCAGAGAAAGAGCTATTTATGGCTAAATGGGACTTTAAACTTCCTTTACTAGGAATCTATACCAGCCTATGAAGTAGAGCTGAGAGGCATTAAGTAATATGTCCAAGGTCACATAGCAAGAAAGTGATTACTTGAGATTTGAATCCAGGGGAATCTAGTTTTAAAGCCTGGACTTTTAGCTGGACCTGCCCTCTTTTTCTTTTCTTTTTTTACTCACATTAAAGAAGGAGCATAGGTTACCTGTCTAAGGTCACTTAGGAAGTAGAGGTAGAGGTGAGTGTGAAAATTCCCTTCTTCTGATACCATAACTAAATTTTCATTAGACAGCTTCTCTGCTCAGAAACCTCCAAGAATACCTTCTTGCCCATAGAATACAAACTTATGAGCTTGGTAATCCAGGCTTGTTTCAGCTCAGTACCTCAGCCTACTAAGCTGCTAACCTGGCTTTCTTCTCTCCCACCACTTGTGTCCTCCCCAAATGCTCTTGCTCCCAGGCCTCCAGCATACCTTAGAAGTTATCTACCACTGTGTCTTTTCTGTCTAGGTTTTTCACAGCCTCAAGTTTCCATAAACTCTATGCTACCTCTCAGAACATTTCCTAGGCTTTGAGAGCATAGATTCTTGCCTCTCCCTTACCTTATGACCAGTGCTTTCCATTTCTTTGAGCCTTCAGAGCCTTGATCTCTGAGTCTGTCTGCAGTGCAAGACCCTGTCTGTGGCCTGAAAGCTACTCTCCATCCACAGGTAAGACCAATAAATGTGCTATAATAAGCCTCTGAAGCTACACATTGAGACGTGAAGAAGTATTTCCAGAATCTTCTCCACTGAACTTATGGTGTATTAATCACTTTTTTTGTTGCTGGGACACAATACTCAACACCTACAACTTATGGGAGGAAAGGCTATTTTTAGCTTACCATTTTAGAAGATCTCAGCCCCTTTATGGGCAGCTGGCAATGGCAGAAGGGCAGGGCTGGTGAGAAGCTGTTTACACCATTGCAAGAGGAAGGATCAGGAGCTGGAAGCATAGCTCAGTTGTTAAAGCACTTGCCTAGCACCATGTAAGCCAGGTGTGGTGGCACACATCTGTAATCCCAGAACTTGGGAGGCTGAGGCAAGAGTATTTCCATGTGTTCAAGGCCAACCTGGTGACATAGTATGTTCAAATCCAGGATGGACTGCAGAGCAAAACCCTCTCTCTCTCTCAAAAAAGGAAGAATCAGGGCTTGGGAGTAAACTGGGGCAAAAGTATATATACTTCCAGGCCACAAGCTCAGTTAACCTGCCACACCCTCATCACTCTGCTACACCCTGAGTAATCTGCCCCTGCTGAGCAGATCCCACCTCCTATGGCACACAAGATCATAGATAATCCACAAAGACATGAGGCTTTGGGGAAATATTCCAGACCCAAACTATAACATTCTTCCCCTAACTTTCTTTTTCTTTTCTGCCCCTGCCTTTCAAAAGACTCATGTCCACCTTTATATGCAAAATGCATTTAGTCCATCTCAGAGTTGTTAGAGTCTTACTAATTCTAGCACTGCTAAAAAATCCAAGTACAAAGTCTCCTCTGAGACAATACAAATTCTTAGCTGTGAGTCCCTGTGAAAATCAAAGTTGATAGCATAGGGTAAATATGTTCATTCCAAAAGGGAGGAATAGGATGATAGAAAGCAATGAGGATAAGCTGGGACAAGAGTATATCCGTTTAAGTCACACCCTCTGTGATTTGACTCTCCCAACCAGGCCCCATATCCTACGGCATGTGAAATCATAGATAATCTATAACATCCAAATAGTGATACGAGGCTTTTGAGGGACATTGCAGATCCAAACCATAACATGCTGTCTCTGTTTTAGTTGTCTCCGTCTGCTTAGGCAGCAATAACAAGAAACCATTAACTGAGTGGCTTAAGTACCAAATGTTTATTTCTCACAGTTTTGGAAGCAGCAAGTACAAGATCATAGTACTGACAGATGTAGTGTCTGGTGAAGGCCCTACTTCCTGAGGTCTTCTTATCAGGTCTTTACATGACAGAAAGGAAAGAGAGAGGAACGAAATTCTCTGGTGTCCCTTTTTGTTTATAGTACTGGCGATCAACCCCAGGTGTGCTCTGTCACTGAACTACTTCCCCATCCTCAAAACCTTTTTTATTTTGAGACAGTGTCTTGCTGTGTTGTTATGTTACCCAGGTAGAACTTGAGCTTACAATTCTCCCGCCTCAGCTTCTAAAATTCTGGTATTACAAGCATGTGTCTCCCCACTCGACTCTGGTGTCTCTTCTTATAAAAGATACTAATCTCATCAAGACTTAATCATCTTCCAAAACCCCACCTCCTAATGCTATCACGTTGAGGATTAGAATTTCAACATATACATTTGGAGGGGGCTGGGAGGCACAGACACTCGATCCCTAGCAATCTAACAGCTCTTTTATAGTCTGGCCCTTAATTTGTTCCTTATCTTTTCATCCTGTATGCAGAGCTACCGTACATCCTCCCAATTCCATGACCTGCCATGCCTTGTGCTCAACTGTTGTATTCCAAGTGGGGAGCAGACCACAGGTCCCGACTTGGCCTATTGAAAAAGTCAAACTTCCTGTGTCTCTAGTCCCATATTTTTATGACTAGTTTGTAGATCTTGTCTTCATACATAAATGCTAAATTCTTGGGCAGCAGGACTGTCTATATCTTGTTCTCTCTTTATCCATTCCAATGCCAGAATTTTCTTTTATTCATTCATTCATTTACCACATATCATATTTTCATTCTCTGCCAGGCCTAATACTGGATGCTGGGGCAGTAGAGGGAAGGCAAAAGTGGTCTAATCTGTTCTGGTAAATTCAATGCAACAGGGAAGTTCAATAATATGAGATTGGTTGGCAAACTGATTTGGACCCAAGCCAGTAGAAATATTTATGAAAATGGTTGGTGAGCAGGCAGGGTCTGCCTATGCCTAGAATAGATAAGGAGAGAAATCGGGCTGGCAGATGCTGGAAACCAACTTCAAGAGCCTGGGGAGAAGTGGAGACGGAGATGGAGTATTGTCTGCTTTTTCCAAAATGAACTCATAGAACGGGAAGTAACCATTATGGTCCTGATGAAAACAATGTTTTTGCTTCTTACCTGAAACAATAGGATCTGGGAGTGTAGTTCTGAAAGGTAGGTGATGTCATGGGAATGCCGCTAAACTAAACTTCTAGCCTTCAGAGTCCATGACCCTATGACCCAGGGTTTGCTCGCAGCTCTACCTCTTGTCGCTCTCAAACCTAACCTTGCCCATTTCCCTGGCCCAGCCTTAGTTGCTTCCTCTCTGACATGGCAGGGTCTGGAGTGGGACAGTGTGGGAGAAGCTTAAATTCAGGAACTCTAGACTTCCTTTGAGCTCCAGTCATTCTTCGCATACGACAGGATCAGAAGTACACATCAGGAAGGTTCTACTGGAAGTCAAGGCTTGAGTCAGGGAGGCTAGGGTGGAGGCTATGGCAACAAGGACTGATGGGCTGGTGTTGTGTTCAGGGGGACCTGGAACTGAAAGATGATGGGACTAAAGCAGAAGGAAGAGTCAAAGAAGATGGGGACTTTGCTCCATCCCAGGAGACGTGAGTGAGAGAAATTTTGGGTCTCAGGCTCAATGCTGCCAGCAAGCTGCCATGTGGCTTTAGGCAAATCCTTGCCCTTTTCTGGGTCCTAGTTGCCACATGTGTGCAGTGAAAGGATGGCCTTTATGCTCTCGAACCCTCTTCCTGACCTATGAAACTTAGAAGTTTGTAGGAAAATTCCAAGCTCTTAAATGGGAACTTAGGAGCTATGGTAGAGGTTGTAACTGTAGTGACAAGGGAGGAAAGCAGATGGGACCACAAGTGTCGCTACCAAGAGTGGACTTGGGGACTCTCCTGTGGTGACACCCAAGGGTGGGCAGACCCTAAAAAGGAACTTTCTTCTAGACTTGGGAACACACAGCATTGGCAGTATTTAAAGGAGGCATTTAAAGATCCCAGGCCACAAATGAACACAAATGACACAGCATTATGAATGGTATCAGAGAGCTGGAGGTAATTCAGTAGGAGAGTGTTTGCCTAGCATATCCCAGCACTGCTACAAAAAAAAAAATAGACCTTCATATTTACATATTAAGAAAACTTAACTGGAGGTAGGGCTTAGCTCTGAGATTCAGATATAGGAAACCTGTGCCCTGATCTGTGAAAGCCTTTTTGTAGGTAACAGTACTTAATGAGCACCTCCAATTGTCTTCCACCTGGATCTAAGCACATACCTCTGCTCATTAACTCCTTTCATCCTTCCAGAAACCCACACTTTAGAGATGAAGAGACAAGCACCGAGAGGCTCAATGTCCAGGTTACACAATGAATGGGCAGAAGAGCGGGCAAATCTACCTGCAGAGCAATAAAACACAGTGCTTTTAGCAATGTCTGTGATTGTCATCAGCAGAATTGCAGCTATATTCAGGTCATATTACAGTTGTTACAAGTATCTCAAAAATCATTTATACTCATCACTAAGTACTTAAAAAGTATGGCAGTGATTTGAGCCACTAGTAGATCTTGTTATATTGAATGGATTAATCAAGAAGCTCATCTTACTGTATTGCAAATTGCATCTCAGTAGGCAGTAATCAGTCTCCTTTGTGATCCTAGGTAACTTATTTAATGTACTTACATGACTTTTTTTCTAAGGATTTGTAAGCAGCCCAAGGTTGCAGGGGTGGGTTTCCATGTTAACCCCTGGCAGGAGCTTCTGAGACTAAGGCTAAGACCACCCCTCTGTGCCAGGCACCACGCTGAACCACCACTGAACTCATGACTCCAAGAATTAGGAGTGCTTACTCCTCTTGTTACATGACTAGACTAGGACTGGCTGAGAGGGGTGTTCATCTACGATCACCAGCCAGCCAGTGACCAAGCTGGAACATGAGCCTGGGGCTCTCTGACCACATATACCACACTAGATCTCTGTCTTCTCTGGAAAATGTGTGCCAGCCCTCACAGGCAGTTCCCTTAAGTGCAATGACCACTTAAGACACCTAACTAGACACTAAGTGACACCAGGTTTTCAGCCCCAGTGCACCTTCAGGTCTGGGGTGTAGAATGAGAGCATTTCCAGAGATTAGGGGATATCTGAGCACAGTTCCAAGTTTGCAGCCAGCCACGTGCCTGAGTTACATCCCAGCTCTGCCACTTGCTGCTTGTGCACACTTGGATCCATGCTTGATAGCTTGATGCCTCCATTTCATTAAGTATGAAATGAAAATAGTAGTGACATCTCCTCTGGTGGTCCTGAGGAATCAGTGAGATGACCCACATAAAGGCCTTGGCACTAACTCTGGCAATGTGGTATGGACCGTTGCCATTATATTTTCCTAGGAAAGTGATACACTGAGGTATCCCTAGACCTCCAGAAGACTTGAGAGATGCTGACCCTTCCTCATATCTGTTATCTGGGACTCCCCTACTCCGAACTCTGGTATGATAAAACAGCAGAAGCGGGCGTTTAAATCTGGCTGCACTTTAGAATCACCTGGGGGAGCTTTTAAAATGTCAGTGCCCAGGCCTTATCTCAGACTAATAGAATCTGAGTCCAGGTTGGACATCGAGGGGAAATATTTTTCCAAAGTTCCTCAGGAGAGCCTAAAATGGAAACAGAGCTAAGAACCTTAGCCTCAAAAGGAAACAGCCCCATGTGTTGCTTGCTGGGGGGAAATGAGAAAGAAAGCAAAAACTTGGAGGGAGGTCGTAAATCCACTCTGAAGACAGAATAGAAAGGACCAGGAGCCCAGGCCTGCAAGGTAGGTGAGCAGCTTTAAGCTCTAAGGAGAAGATGAAGTGTACAGTAGGAACCCTGCGAGGTCCCTGGCCTAGGTGGTTTTCCTGCAGAAGAAAATGGGAAAGATGGAGATGAAGATATGATTGTGGCCTCTTTCTACACCATGGGATGGCAGATCATGTAGAGTTGGTAGCACCTTGTGAGGAACACGAGAGTCATCTCTTGGCATGCACAGGAAACAGCTCCTCTCTGCCCATTCACATACTCACACCTCGATGGCCCCTCTGTCCAACCTGACAGAGAATCCTCCCTTTGATCTAGGTAAATATGGAATGGTCAAGGCAGGACAGCATGCCAAGGCTGACGTTAGTTCCCTGAAGGTGCTAATCTTTGCCCTAATAGTACATTACAGCCACATGGGATATGGACAGGCCTGCAGTGGTTATATTTTCAGTATGTTGAGGAAGAAAACTGTGGCCAAAGGAAGAGGAAGAGAGTGGCATAATCATAGTGATACAAGGAGATCTGGGACTCCTGGTCTAGTGTTCTTTGTCCCACATACTCCAAGTTTTCATCTTTGGCTGCAGATATGTTAGCATCAGAAAACTGGCCCACTTTCCACAATGGCCCTGTGGCTCTGATTGGTGCCCTTTCACCCAGCAGTGATTTTGAGTTGACTGCTCTGAGGGAATCTCCAATAAACCTTGAGCTCTGAGTCTGGGACAAGAGTGGAGGTTTGGGCGGACCCTGTGGACTGTAATCACAGCACTCTAGGAGGCTGAGGTAGAAGGATCACAAGTTTGAGCCCAGCTTGGGCAGCTTAGCAACTTAGGAAGACTGTCCCAAAATAAATTTTAAAAATGGGTTGGGGATGTAGCTCAGTGTGATGAAAGTCCTAGGTTCAGTCCCTAGGACCAAAAGGAGGAAGAGGTGAAGGATAAAGTGGAAGAGGAGGAGGAGGATGAAGTGAGAGGAGATATGGGGCATTTTGCTTTTGCACTTGTGTCACCTTTCCCCCACCTTGTGCTCTAGGTAAAACAATCTCTGGGCTGGGTGAGGCTTTCCTTATTCCTCACTCCAACAGTAGAGATTATGACTTTAAGAGAGGACCAGTCAGAGCTGTGGGGATCAGTTCTAAGCAGTCCTCAGAAGGCAAATCTGGACTGAGTTTAGGGGAAAAAAAAGAGAAGGGGCTAGCTTGGTCCTGCATCCTTTTCCTTCTCTCATTTTCTCCTCTCTTCCCTGGCCTTCATCTGGCCAGAAGGCTCTGAACCCAGGGCTTCCCTCAGCAGCCTTGTCCTCCTCCAGCTCCCAAGCACACCATTTGGAGGACAGCTAAGCAAGAAGATAAGTAAGTATATAAGTCTGACATGTCATTTTCAGAGAATTCTGGGAGTGTCTAACACAGACCTGTGAGAGCGGGATCCCAAGTCCTCCAAGAACCTTGGTAAGTGAGGTAGGAAGAGGAAGGTGGATGGGCTTTGGTGACTCCTCTGGGTGTCTGTGTCCAGATATCTACAGGCACACAGAGGCCTGGCCTGTGCATCCTGGATCACCACCACTCTTGTGAGTTGCCTATCAACCCATAATGGATGGGAGTTTGAGAGTGTGGAGTATTGAGCTTGCTGCTGCTAGAGGAATTGAGGCCCAAAAGGTAATAGGAACCCCATGAGCAAAGCAAATGGCAGCACACCATCTCTTTTTCTGCCCATGCCACCCTGGTAATGTGTAAATTGTCAGATAAGGAGAAAGAGATTCAGTCTTCTTGACTTGCACACTACGTGGGCCAAGGTCTACTGAGGCCTTCTTTTTGTTTTTGTGTTAAGAAAGATGGAACCCAGAGCCTCACGCATGCTAGGTAAGCATTCTGCCACTGAGATACACCCCAAGCTCCAAGGCTCTTAATTGTTAAGGACTTTGGTACATACCTCAGACAAAATTACATATTGCTACTTAGCCGGAAGAAGGAAGTGCACAGGAAGAGAAGTACAGAAGACAAACTGAGTTGGTGACAGAGATTCAAGGAGAGTTCCAGACTTCTGTGCACTTAAGAACATATCCCCCCTGTGCTTTGGGATTCATTCATGTACTTATTTACATACTTATTCAGCAAATAGCTGTTACATACTAGTTGGTGGCCATCACTTGTGTGTGTGTGTGTGTGTGTGTGTGTGTGTGTGTGTGTGTGTGTGTAAGGGACAGCAAATCAATATGGCGGCAGATCCTTCCACTGGACTGTCTTAGTTACTTTTTCATTGCTGGGACATAATACCTGACATTCACAACTTTGGGGAGTAAAGATTTAGTTCACAGATTCAGAAAAATCACACTCCATTTATGGGTGGGCAGCTGGAAAATGGTGGAATCACATGGTGAGGCTTAGGTCTGGTCCAGGGCCAGAACTGGAGATCGGGGATCAGGGGAAAGATCAGAGACAAGTCTAGGAGGAAGGGTGGGCCCAGCACACACCTCTCCAGGTCAAGCCCCAAGTGTCTGCCCCTTCCAGCCAGGTCCTACCTCCTAACAGTAGACAGTACCCATAGATAACTGAGGCTTTTGGATCTCCAGATCCAAACCACAACATTCCACTCCAGGCCCCCAAAAGACTCGTGTCTACTTCCTTATGCAAAATGCATTTAGTCCTTTTCTAAAAGTTGCCCAAGTCTTAACGATTCAGGCATGCTGAAAAGTCCAAGTCCAGTCTCCTCTGATATTCAGGGCAAACTCTCAGCTGCGAGGTCCTGTGAAAACCAAAGAGTTAAGCACTTCCAATATATTATGGCACAGGATAAATATTCCCATTCCAAAAGGGAGGAATAGGATAAAAGGTAATCAGATGATAACAAGTTATAAACCCAGCAAAACATTGGCAAACATTTTTCCCTTTGGCCCGGGGGTACTCTTCTCAAAGCAGTCTTTTGCCTCACCACCCTTGAGTTGGTAAAAGGTGGGGTCATGTTGACTTTTGAGATGCCCTCAAGGTACCTTTCTTATATTCTTGAGTGTAAGTACTTGGATTATCTCCAATGCTAATCTCATCAACTCCCATGTGCTCTTTGGCCCCACCACTGCAGGCTATTTTAGTCTGGCACTGTAAACTTTTTATGTCATTTTTATCTGCCACTTTTTTATTGTCTTTTGCTGCAGACTTGGCTAAAATCCTCAAACAGCAGCCATCCAACAACTTGCACATAGATCTGCCTTGAGATTTTCTCCACCTGATATAGACCTCTGTCCTTAGTCTCAGTTTCAGGCAAAGTCTTTGGAAAAGGGCAAAATGCTGACAAACTTTCTGCCTGAGCATATAGCACACATGATTTTTAGATCACTTGCCAATCACTTCTCCTTTTCATCTGAAACTTCTTGAGCCTGGCCTTTCCAATCTGCACTTCTCCTACTAGAATCTCCCATGAAGCTTAGCTCAGAGCACTCCAGGGCTTCTCCAGCCAGCATCCTCAAACCTTTCCAAACTCCTTTTGCAAACTAGTTTCAAAGGCTTCCAAACCACATAGTCAGGTAAAGTCACAGAAAGACACCATTTTATGTATCAATTTCTGTCTTAGTTACTTTTTTATTGCTGGTACAGAATACCCAACATCCACAACTTTAGGGAGGAAGGATTTATTTTAGCTCAGTTTCAGAAGGTCACAGTCCATTCACAGGTGAGAGGCTGAAAATGGTGGAATCACATGGCGAGGTTGGGGCTGAGTCCAGGGCCTGAGCCACAGCTAGAGACAAAACTCCTTACAGCATGGCAGAATGGAGGCAAGTCAGGTAGGAAGGGCAGAGCCAGTACACACCCCTTCCAGTTCAAGCCCCAAGCATCTGCTCGTTCTAGCCAGGTCCCTCCTCCCAACAGTACACAGTATCCATAGGTACTCGCAACTTTTGGGGGACACTCCAGATCTAAACCACAACAACCTCTATCTCAAGAACTCTACTCCTTCCTCCCCCACCCCCAGCCTGTTTGAGAAGGGAAGAGGCCTTAGCCTGTAGTATACCCAGGTGATCCCAAGAAGAACATGATAGGTACTACATCTCACGTGGTAGCAGTTGCTCTTGGAAGAGAGTTAGGCCTGAGCCCCAAACATTACATCAGCCAATGGGAAGAATTCTGAAGGTCCAGATCCTACAGAAATTAACTTCAGCCTGAATCCTCATAGACAGAAAGGGGATCCTGTCTACCTCTGGACATTAGAGGTAGAGCAAGGCTTCTGGTAAGGCCTTCAGCATTATATTTGGACCTAGCATCATTTTGATTTGCTAAGAAGGTCTTAAGACCATGCTTTTGCTGAGAAGTCATTTGTTCTAATTTAGACCGGAGGCATACCGGGATCTCAGCCACCTAGGATGTTGAGGGAGGGGTAAAGTTGGAAATACTAGCTTTCAGGTGGTCTTATAGGTGTAGAAAAATTAGATATGGCACAGACGGGCCTGTGTGTGTGTGTGTGTGTGTGTGTGTGTGTGTGTGTGTGTGTGTGTGTGTTCACGTGTGTGCACTTATGTGCATGTGTGATAGCAAGTAGCCCCTCAAAGACAAGGCGTGACAAAAAGCAAGACATGACAAAAAACAAGACAGAAATTGCCTGCAGGGGCACATGCCCATAACCTCAGCTACTCCAGAGGTGAAGGCAGCAAGATCACACTTTTGGACAACTTAGCAAGACCTTGTTTCAAAAAATAAAATAAAAAGTACTGGTGGTGTAGCTCATATGGAAAGCCTGGTTTCCATCCCTGGTACAAAAAAGCAAAGCAAGGAGTCAAACCCTATTCAAGTAGGCATGGAAGTTAGGACTGGATTCTTAAAAGTGGCAGCTTGCATGAAGACCCAGTGAATACAGTGAACAAGCAGTGAGCCCAGTGCTAGAACCTACTCAACTCTCAACCTACTCAGAGCAGCACTGGAGGTTGAAAAGGATAGGTAAAACACTAGAGAGCCTGGCCTTGCCATCTGGGCTGATGTCCCAGAAGAAGTGAAGATTGCTCCCTCTCCCTTCTAATAGAAGGATCTCACAGAGCTGAGTGGAACTTCCAGGGGCTTCACTACTCTACGTCAAAACAAATCCTCCTGAAATATCCATTCCCCTCTCTACCCTGGATATTTCGACTTGAACTTGGCTTATCTTAGTGGTTATTTTTGAACCTGGAAAGGAAATAGGGAATAGTTCATCATTTCCAAAGGCTACAACAGTGATATTTGGCTAACTTCTTACCTACCCTTCCATCCCACTGTGGCTGCTCCTCATGAAGGGATATCACTGAGCTAAATCTTCCTGTTCCTGCAGGGAGGCCTGCTGCCCTTGCACATGCTCTGCCCACACTGGCTGGCACTGAGAGCTCCTGTCATTTCTTTGCAGAATAGAGCAGGTCTCCCAACCAAATGGTTCATCTGTGTGGCTGGTGGAGGGGGCCAGGGAAAGGGGAAGGTCATGTCAGGAAGGTTGCATGTCTGCCAGCATTGTAGAGAAACACCAGCCTTGCCATCTAGGCTGACGTCACAGAAGAAGCTCAGTGAAGATTGCTCCCTCTCCCTTCTAATAGAAGGATCATTTTTGTGGAGCACTTGGTTTTCTCTCCATTTTCTCCACAAGTCAGATTATTTGAGAGGAGTGAAAAGTTTTGTGGATCACTTTTTTAAAGTAGAGAAAGCCACCTCTTAAACGTAAAGATGAGTAATTCCAGTAAGAGGATCCAAGTGAGAAAGGGCTTCTGTAGGAGTACAGGAATCTATCCATCTATCTCTTCCCTTAATTACAAAAAGGATCTGTGCAGTACTGAGTCACGCTGCCCTCCAGCAAATAGCACTGTCCCTAGCTAAAGAGCTAGTAATAACAGAGATGGGCAATGACAGTAGCTGTGGTGAAGAAAAGATGCCAAGGGAACATAGATTGCTGATGCCAGTGGCTGTTTGGACCACCTTTGCCCCTCCCGTGCTGTAGATAGTGCATTTACTCTGTCTATAGCTGTGTTATCAGTGATGCTAATCAACACAGCTGTGATTCATGTGTGGGCTGGTAAATAGAGTGTGCAGGGAGCATTTGGATCTAACCGCAGCTCTTGGCCCAGTTTGGGGTACTCTTTCTTTTTTTCTTTGGTACTGGGATTCAAGCCCAGAGCCTTTATACTAAATGATATCCCCAGCCATTTTTAGTTTTGATTTTTGAGACAGGGTTAGGGTTAAGGGTTAGGGTCTCACTAAGTTGTTCTGTGGCCCAGACTTGGCTTGAACTTGTGATTTTCCTGCCTTGGCCTCCAAGTGCTGAGATTACTGGCCCATACCACAGGGTGATTTTCCTGGTGAGAATATACACACGGTAAATTGTGTAAAGTGGTCGTGAGTGATTGAGATTTCCACATGCATATATCTGTATGCAATCACCACCCAGATCAAGTTGTAGAGCATCTGCACTCCCAAAAGGCTCAGTGTTTGCCCCTTCCTCTCAAGGCCGCTTTATTTACATGCTCCAGGGATACAGTCCCAAGGTTGGGGTCAGTGCTGTGCTGGTAAATGGTTAACAACAAGTTCTGTGTATCTAAGGAGGTGAATTACTTTGTAACATTTGACACTTTTTATGGTGTAAATATTCCTGCCATGGTTGAGTTCAAGCTCCCACGTTTAACAGCTGGCTCAAATGAACCAGCTGAAAAAATGCACAGTTGGCTGTGGTGAACCCGTGCAAACCACCTCTAGTCACAATGAGGGATCAGAGAAAGCCAAGTCCACCCATCTACCCAGCCCACTGGGTGAGGTGCACGAAGGGTGCCTCTCACATCCTGACAAGGCCAGGTTCCTAGTGAAGCCAGAATTGTTCATAAGGCTTGAAGTGACTTCCAACTTCTTTCATCCTTGCACCAGACTTCAGTGTGTCTCTAACTTGTGACAAACTCTAGGATGAGCTAGACTCTACTCCCAAAATGCTTATATCTTGTAATACATGGAAGAAGAGGCAGGCATATGACAGTACACATTAATCTCCTTATATCCATTGGGGTAAATTCCAATACTTCCTAGTGGATGGTTGAAGCCATGGGTGATACCGAATCATATATATGCTGTGTACATACACACTTATGATAAAGTTTAATTGATAAACTGCATAAATATGATATTAATAGCAATAATTAATAACGTGGGAAATGTGCTGTAATTAAAAGTATATGGACATGGTTTTTCTCTCACTTGAAAGTCAAGAAAAAATACTGTATTTTTTTATCTTGATTGACTGGCTAATTGAAACTGGATAAGAGGGGACTACTCCATATGTAATAAAGGATTCTAGGGGTTGAGGTGGACTACATGGGATTTATTAAGGGCGCCAAGAAGGGCCAGTTTTTACACTACGCTTTGGGAAGTGTCTTGGGGGTGGAAGAATAGAGCCTCAGACTCTCCATGCCTGCCTTGGTTTCTGGTTCCATCTCTTTTATGCTGAGTGATCTTGAGCAGATCACTTAACCTCTGTCAAGTCCTTCATCTGTAAAAATGGGGGCAGTAGCAGTGCCCACTTTACACAACTGTCGTGTGTAGTAAATGAGATCATCCACGTGTAACACTTAGTACACATAATCACTTACTAATTATCAGTTTCAATTAGGAGCTATTAGCTACTAACTCGGCTAAGCCTTGAACTTCTCTAAGAATCATTTTCTTCATCTGTGAAATTGGAATAAAATTCCAGTTTTTCTTGAGCAATCATGAGAATGATCTGGCTCTCAGCAGCTTCACGGTACGTACTGGTTTCCCTTCTTCCTTGCTCTACCTGTCTTTTCCAACATGCTGACTTATATACTCTCTCGCAAAAAAAAAAAAACCTAGCTGTATTAATAAAAAAAATTACATCAGGAAAATATACCAAAACCCCTGCCCCACTTCTGGGAGTTGAAATCAGGGACTCATGCATGCTAGGCAGGTTCTCTTCCACCTAACCTGCACCCTCAGCCTATACCAATCCTATTTTTAAAAATTTGAAATAGGGGGCTGGAGGAATTGCTCAACGGTTAACGTGCTTGCTTAGCAAGTGCTAAGTCAAATGCTAAGTACCAGAGTTCAATTCCGCAGCTCTACATAAGCTGAGTGTGGTGGCACACAGTAGTAATCCCAGCACTTGGGAGGCTGAGACAGGAGGACTGCCATGAGTCCACGGCCAGCCTGGGCTCCATAGTGAGTTTAGGACCAATCTGGGCTATGGAGGGAAACCCTATCTCAAAAACAAAACAAACAAACAAAAACAAAAAACAAAAACAAAAAAAAACCTTTTTTTGAGATAGGATCTTGCTGTTTTGTACAAGCTGGTCCCCAGCTCCTTAGTTTAAGCAGTCTTCCTGAATAGCTAGAACTATAGACATGCACCCCCATATCTGGGCTCTTTTAAAAACTTTTTACTATGAAATAATTATAAGTTCCCAGGAAGTTACAAACACAATACATGGAGGTGGGAGTGGCGGGGGCAGCCATGACCCTTCACTCAGGTTTCCTTGATGTTGATGTTTTAAATAACTGGGAAATTAGCATGGGTCCAAACCATAGAGCTAGTTCAGATTTCATCAGTTTTATACACATTTTGTACATGAGGATGTGTATCATTCTATGCAATTTCACCGCATAAGTAGATCTGTATGGTCATCATCACAATTGAGAGACTGAATTGTTCCATCACCACAGAGATCCCCCTTGAACTACCTCTGGGTACTTGCACCAAGCTCCCTGCATAGCTACCCCTTAGAAACAGAGAACCTATAGTTTACTTATATGATTTTGTTAATTCAAGAATGTTATATAGGTCTGGGAGTGTAGCTCAGTGGTAGAGCACTTGCCTAGCATGCACAAGGAACTAGGGTCCATCCCCAGGACTGTAATAAAAAGGATGTTTATAAAAGAATTCCTATTGCATATAACCTTTGGAGATTGTACTTGATTCAGCTTAATTTTTTTGAGAGCCTTGCAACTTTTCGTATCTAATAATAATTTATTCCTTTATTTTTCTCAGTAATGTTCTGTGGTCTGAATGTACCATGGTTCATTTTAGCACTTGCCTTTTGAAGGGCACCTTGGTTATTTTTTCAGTGTGGGGCCATTATGAATGAAGTTACTCTGAACATTCATGCAACAGGTTTGTGTGTGCACATGTTCCCATTTTTGGGGGATAAATACCCAAAAGTACAGTTGCTGAATAGTATGGTAATTGCATGCTTAATTTTTAAATAAACTGTCAAGCTTTTTATGGAATGGTTGTACTATTTCTCATTCCCACTAGCAATGGATGAGTGATCCAATTGCTTCACATCCTCACCAACATTTGGTGTGGCCAATAATTTTTTTTTTTTTTGGCCATTCTGATAGGCATGTATTGATACTGCAGTTTGGTCCTAACTTACATTTCCCTAATCGTTAATGATGTTGGACATCTTTTCATATCTTTATTTGCTATTTGTTCTCTTCAATGAAATGTCTGTTCATGACTGTCTTAGACTTTTTCATCGCTGTAACTCAAGACATGACATCCACAAATCTGGGGAGGAAAAGTTATTTTAGCTCACAGTTTCAGAAGGTCACAGTCCACTCAGGGGCGGCCAGCAATGGTGGAGTACATGGCAGAGGGAGAGGTGGAGGCAGCTCCTCATAACATTGCGAACAGAAAGCCAAGTCAAGACAAGTTATAAGGAAGGCAGAAAGCAGCTTATATACCCTCCCAGGCCCATCCCAGTGATTCACCCCTAGTGGGCCTCAGTGTTCTGCCCTTTCTGGGTGCAGAAGGTGTGGTAAGCCCCCACCATACATCCATAATCAAATCTACACGCCTGCAAACCAGGCCAGGCCCCAATCTCCCAATAGTAGATGGTTCCATCGATAATATATAACAATACTTGAGACTTTTGGGGAACATTCCAGATCCAAACCACAATAATGACATTTGCCTGTTTTCTAATTGGACTGTTTGACTGGGATTTTACTGTTGAGTTTTGGGAGGTATTTATATATTACAGATACTCCCCTTTTGCTGTATATGGGATATGCTTTCTCCCACTCTGTGGTTTGTCTTTTTATTCTCTTCACACAAGCTTTTGCAGAGCAAAATGTACTGTATTTTTAAATTTTATTAAATTGATCAATTTTTTATCCTTTCAGTGTCAAATCTAAGGACACTTTGCCTTAGGTTCTAGAGCATTTTCTCATATTTTTCTAAGTTATAAAGTATCCTGTTTACATTTAATTTGTCTTCCACTTTGAGTTAATATTTTCAATAAGGTACAAAGTTTAAGTCAAAGCTCTGGTTTTGCCTGTAGGTGCCAGTTGCCCTCGACCATTTGTTGGAAGAATGACTGAATTGCTTTTTTACATTTGTCAAACCTGGATTGGACATTTTGTGAGTCTATCCATGAGGTATCTGTTCTGTTCCGTTGATCTGTGTATCTGTCTACCTCTTTGCCTCCCTCATTTACAATTCCCCCTACGTACATTTAGAACCATTTCAGACAGAAGTGTGACGTTTGCTTTAACCCTTAGGCATAATTTTAAAAATTCAAGTGAAGAGAAAAAAGTCCATTGGAATTAAACTCCACTTCTTTTTGACTTACCATGTTCTTCCTTCTTGGTGTTCCAAGTTCCCTTCTTTAATATTTCCTTTATATTGAGAGATCTTCCTTTAGCCCTTACTTCAGAATATGTCTCCTGGTGACAAATTAATTCTCTTAGTTTTCTTCCATTGAAAATGTCTTTATTAAGCTGAAGGATGTTTTCGTTGGATATAAGAATCTGGACTAAGAGCTCTTTTCTTCAGTATTTGAAAATGTGCCATGTTTAATCTGGCCTTTATGGTTTCTGATGAGAAATCCACCATCATTTAAAGTGCTTTTTCACTGTGGGAAATGAATTGTTTCTCTCTGACTTCAAGATTTTTTTGTTTGTTTTTAGCTTTCAGAAGTTCAAATATTACTTGTGTTCATTTTCTGTCACTATAATATAATACCTGAGATAATTAACTTGTAAAGAGAAAAGACTTGTTTTGGCTCACAGTTATAGAGATTCTAGTCCATTACCAGTCTGCTCTGTTGCTTTGAAACTGTGACAGTACATCATGGCAGGAAAGCAGGGTAGAGCAAAATCACTCACATCAGTAGCTGGGGAACAAAAAAAAAAAAAAAAAAAAACAAGGACGGGCCAGAGTCCTATAATTCCCTTTGATGGCATGCTCCAGTGACCAAAGGACCCTTCATTTGGCCCCACCTCCTAACGGTTCCACTACTTCCTAATGGTACGACTCTGAGCATCGTCCTTTGACCTACGGACCTTGTAGGAACATCAAGGTCTGAACTGCAACACCTGTTCCAGTATGAATTTCTTTCTGTTTATCATATTTGGGTTGGTTCCCTTCTTCGATCTGTAGGTTTGGTCTTTCACCAAGTTTAGAAAGTTCTTAGCCTCTAGTTAGTCAAATACGTTTTCCATCTCATTTGATTTCCCCTGGATTTCTTAAGGTCTAATAAAAATCTGAAATCTTTTGTTATTATTTCACAGGTCTTGAATTATCTGGTCACGTTTTTCAACCTATCTGCTTCTGCTCAGATTGTATAATTAGTATTATATCTTCAAGCTCCCTGCTCTTTTCCTCTGTCATATTCTTTGTGCTATTTAGCATGTCCAATGAATTCTTAGTTTCTGTTAGTATATTTTTAAGGTCTAAAATTTCCACTGAGTGGGTTATTTATTTATTTGTTTTACAATGCTGAGGATGTAACTCATGGCCCCATACATGCTAGGCACATTGTCTACCCCTGAATTATGCACTCAGTATGCTGGGGAGTCAATGCAATATTTTCTATCACTCTCCCGGGGTTTTCCATTTTTTATTATTATGCATTAGCAATACACAGTAATTACTTAAACTTGAGAATTTTATGCACATACATATCACATCAACTTCACATTCCCGTCTCCTCCCCTTTTCTTGTCCTTAAGCCTCTCAGCATCCCACCCACGTGACTCTATTACTTATTTATACTCTGGGTTTCTCATATTACAGAAACCATGGGATATTTAATCTTTTGAGTTTGATTGACTTCACTAAGCATAATGGTCTCAAGTTGTATTCATTTACCTACAAATGAGTTCAATCTATCTCTCTTTGTGTCAGAGGTAGTACTCCATTGTGTGTGTGTGTGTGTGTGTGTGTGTGTGTGTGTATATATATATATATATATATATATATATATATATATATATATATATATATTTATCCCTTGGTCTAATGATGGATATTTTGGCAACTTCCATGATTTATCTATTATTAGTTGTGCTGCTATACCCATGGGTATGCATGTGTCTCTGTTACATGGTACTTTTAACTCTTTTGGAAAGATACCCAGATGAGGTATCACTAGGTCAAATGGATATCTACTTTTGGTTTTTTAAGACGTCTCCATACTGCTCTTCATATTGGTTGTACCAATGTAGAGTCACACCAACAATGTAAAAGCTTATTTGCTTTTGAGTTCTTGATAAGAGCCATTCTCACTGGGGTAAGATGGTATCTCAGTGTCATTTTGATTTGAATTTCTCTAATGGCTAAGGATGTTGAACATTTTTCATATATTTATTTGTTGGCAATTTGTACTTCTGAGAATTGTCTGTTCATTTCAGTCATCCACTTTCAGTTGTGTCTTTTATTTTAAGGAGTCTGTTTTTCTATAGTTCTTTTTATATTCTAGTTATTAGCCTCTTGTTCGAGGGGCAAGTGATAAACTTTTCCCCCATTCTGTTGATTCTCTTTTTACTCCATTGATTGTTTACTTTGCTGTGCAGAAGCTTTTTAATTGAAATGACCACAGTTGTTAATTCCTGGAGTTCTTTTGCATCAGACTATTGAGAAAGTCTTTGCCTACACCTACATCTTTAAGACTTCTACCTATTTTTATCCTTTAAGAGTTTTGGTGTTTCCTTTTAGTATCTAGGTTTTTGCTCTCACTACACTCGAGCCATTTTGGGGGTCAGCAACCTTTCTCTCTCCTCTCTACAACTGTCTCTTGTGCCAGTTTCCTCCTAGGCACTGTGTAAGAGTGACCCCCACAACCCTGATGTGCTCTGCTAAGCCTACTTTTACTCTAAACAGTTCAGTCTCGAACTCTTTTTTTTTTTAATGGCTCCTGCTTACATTACTGCCGAGCATTGTTTCTGGTCTAGGCTCTGAGAGGCCTTTTCTAGGGGAAGCTCTCATTGTGTTTGCAGTTTGCACTACCTGCAGGCTTGTTTTTGGAGACTGAGGCTGCTGTCAATTCCTACTTCACCTGGATCTGCGCTTACCTCGGTCAGAGGTTCTGGACTCTGGACTTTCCTCCATCTGAGGATGCCAGCAGATCAGGGCCGCTTGCAATAGGCCGGGGGCTGCTTCCTGGGCTGCTTTTTTTTTTTCTCTCCTTCTGATATGTCTTCAGGATTTCTGATCTTTCCGTGGCCTTTTAATTGTTGGGGCATTTCTTCCTCTCCTAGCTAAGTTGAACAAGCAGTTTTTAATTATAATCTCAACTGTTTAAGTGAGTCCCCGAGGAGGAGACTTTGCAAAGCTCTGTTACTCAGCTATTATCTTGATCATACTTTGGAAAACGCTTTGAAAACAGGAAGGGTGAGAAGGTGGAGATTCACCTCCAAATGCTTTAAAGTATGCTGGCCAGTTGTAGCATAAGACAGAAAGACGAATCTCCAGGCCTTCTAATTCTTTGAGTTCGAGGCATTTTCCAGCAAGTAGCAAAGGTGTTATGGTTCTTGGCTGGAGGGCTAGAAGGAACTCAAGCAGAATCAGAGGCCATTTGTTGTTCTCTGCTTCTCTCTTCTCGTCAGCTCTTTGTGTATTCTGGTTATTAGCCTCCTATCCCAAGTGAAGGTGATAAAATTTTATCCCTATTTGTCAGTTTGCTCTTCATTCTGTTGATAGTTTCCTTTGCCATGCAGAAACTTCTCAATTTGATATAATTTAATTTGATATAATTTGATTTGATGTAATTTGTTGATTCTGGAGATTTCCTTTGCCTTAAAGAAGGGTATTAATTTGATAGAACTTAATTTTTGATAGAATTTGTTGATTGAGGGGTTATTTCTTTTGCATCAGATTTCCTATTGACAAAGTCTTTGCCCATGACTATATCTTCAGGAGTTTTACCTATTTTTGTCTTCCAGGAGGCTCAGTGTTTCAGTTGTAATATCTCGGTTTTTGATCCACTTTGATTGGATTTTAGTATATGGTGAAAGATGTGGGTGTAGTTTCATTCTTCTGCATATGGATAGCCAGTTCTCTCAGCATCATTTATTGAAGAGGCTGTCCTTTCTCCAGTGTATGTCTTAGGCTCCTTTGTCAAAGGTCAGATACATGAGGGTACTTGAAACTGTCTCTGGGTCCTCTCATTGGTCAAGCTTTCTTGTTTGTGTGCCAATACCATATGATTTGTATCACTGTTGCTTTGTAATGTAACCTGATGTCCAGAATCTTAATGCTACCTGCTTTTGTCTTGTTGCTCAGGATCGCTTTGGCTACTCTGGGTCTGTTTGGTTCCATATACATTTTCAGATTCTTCTTTTAAGTTCTGTGCTAAATGTTGTTGGTATTTTGACAGGAATTGCATTTAATCTGTATATCAGTTTTAACAGTATAGCCATTTGACAATATTAATTCTGCTTATCTAAGAACAGGGTGTCTTTCCCTTTCCAATTATGATTATAATTATTATTACAATGTCTTCTTCAAATATCTTTTTCAGCATAATTTAGTTTTCATTGTGGAGGTCCTTCACTTCCTTGATTAGATTTATTCTTAGGTAATTGATGTTTGAGAAGCTATTAAGAATGGGATTATTCTTCTCAGCTCTTTCTCAATTAGCTCATTGTTAGTGTAGAGTAATGCTATTCCTCATTTGTACTAATTTTATATCCTGTAATTTGACTGAATTTGTTAATTAGTTTGAAGAGTCTCTTGGCAGAATTTTTAGGGTCTTCTTTCTATGTAGAGAATCATTTTAGATGCATATTAAGATAGTTAACTTTTTCCTTTCCAAAACATAGTCCTTTTATTTTGTCCTCTTGTCTGATGGCTCTGCTTAGGATTCTGAGTACTGTATTGAATAGGGGTGGTGAAAGCGGACAGCTTTGTCTTGTTCCTGACTTAAGAGGAAGGGCTTTCAATTTTTTCCCATTTAGCATAATGTGGGTAGTAGGTTTTGCATAAATGGCTTCTGTCAGTTTGAGGTAAGGTCCTTCTATACCTATTTTACCTATTTTCATCAAGTAGGGATGAACGTTGGATTTTTTCACTTTTTTCTGCATCTATTGAGATGATCATGTGATTTTTGTTCTTGCTTTTAGTTATGTGGTGTCTTACATCAGTTGATTTACTTATGTTGAATCATCCCCTAGGATGAAGCCAACTTGATCATAGTGTGTTGTCTTTTTAATGATTTGTTTCTTTCCATTCACCAGTATCTTATTGAGGATTTTTGCATCTATGTTTGTTAAGGACATTGGCCTATAGTTTTCTTTCCTAGTTAGGACTTGTCTGGTTTTGGTATTAGGGTAATCCTTGCCTCAAGAAATGGGTTTGGCAGTGTTGCATCTCTTTCAATTTTATGGAACAGTTAAAGAAGTATTAGTGATAGTTCTTCTCTAAAGTCCTGATTGAATTGTGCTGTGAATCCATCTGGTCCTGGACTTTTCTTTTTAGGTGGAGACTTTATTATTGCCTCACTTTCCATGCTTGTTGTGGATCTATTCATGGTTTTTATGTTTCTTGGTTGAGTTTTGATATCTTGTGTTTGTCTAGAAATGTATCCATTTCTTCCAAATTCTCCAGTTTGGTGGGATATAAGTTTTCAAAATAGTTCCTTATAATTCTCTGAATTTCAGCAGTGTCTCTTGTAATTTCACCTTTTTCATTTCCAATTGCATTGATATGGGATTTTTCTGTCCTTCTTTTGGTCAGTTTACATAGAGATTTATCAATCTTGTTTTCTCTTTCAAAGAACCAATTTTTTGATTCATTGATATTTTGTATTTTTTAGTTTAAATTTCATTATTTTTCCCTCTGATTCTTATAATTTCTTTTCTTCTACTACTTTTTGATTTAAATTGTTTTTATTTCTCTAGGAACTTGAAGTACATTATTAACTTTGTCCCCTTTTTATCTATCTATCTATCTATCTATCTATAATAGATAATGGTTACAATGAGCTTGGGCATTTTGTTAAATTATTTATTTGGGATTGCTCTGCTTTTTAAATGTGTGTATTCATAGCTATAAATTTCCCTCTTAGCACTGCTTTTATTATGTTCCACAAGTTCTGGGATGATATACTTTGGTTGTCATTCGACTCTAAGAAGTTTTAATTGCTTCTCTGGTTTCTTCTGTGACACATTGTTTGTTCAATAATATAATATTTAGTCTCCATATACTTGTGTAGTTTCTATAGTTTCTTTTCCTATTGATTTCTATAATCTTATTATACTATGATCTGGAATGCAAGAATTATTTCAACACTTTTGTATTTATTTAAACATGCTTTATGACCTAAAATATGTTCTGTTTTGGAAAATGACCCATATGCTACTGAGAAGAAAAAAATATATTCTGTTGATGTTGATGGAATACTCTATAAATAATCATTAAGTCCAATTGTTCCACAATGTGGTTAGCTCTCATATTTCTTAATTTATTGTTTGTCTAGTTGAGCTGTCTATTTGTGATAATGGGGTATTAAAATCCCCTAATCTAAATGCATTGGGTTCTATTTGTCCTTTCACATCCAGTAGTTCTGTTTTACAAAATTGAGTGCCCCGATATTGGGGGTGAACATACTGATAATTTTGAGTTCTTTCTGTTGAATTGTTCCCTTACCCAATGTATAATGTCCATCTTTGTACCTTCTGATCTATTTTGGCCTGAAAACTACTGTGTGTGAGCGCAGTATAGCTACTCCTTCTTCTTTTCTGGGTCCAGTTGGACAAAGTATTGATTTCTGTCCTTTTATTTTCAGTATGTGTGTTTCTTTGTGGGTAAAGTGTATCTCTCGCAAGCAAGAAATTCTTGGGTTTTGTTTTTTGATCCAGTCAGCCATCTGAGTCTTCTGACCATTAATATTGAGCACTTCTTTTTTCCATTGCAAAGCTTTTTATTTTTTATTTTTTCCCCATTTTATTGATATGTATTAGTGTAAAATTTAAGGTTTACAATGAAGTTGAGCATTTTGTGCACAAACGTATCTTGTCAAGGTGACAAAGACTTTCCCATTCTCCTTTTGGCCCTCCCCCTACTCACCCCTCCCTCCCTCCCCGCCCTACCCCCCTGTTTCACTTTGTTTTTCATTTTAAGTTCCATAAGAGTTGTGATCTGGGTCTCTCATATCAGAGAGACTATTCAATGTTTCACCTTCTGCTTCTGACTCACTTCACTAACCATGATGTTCTCAAGTTTCTTCCATTTACCCGCAAAGGCCTCCATGCTGTTGGACTTTATAGATGCATAGTATTCCATTGTGTCTAAATACCACAGTTTGTGTATTGATTGGTCTGTTGATGGGTATTTTGGTGACTTCCATATTTTAGCTATTGTTAGTTGTGCTACTATGAACATAGGTATACATATATCTCTGTTAGGTGTTGTTTTGGCCTCTTTGGGATATATTCCCAGGAAGGGTGTCACTGGATCGAAGGGAATATTTATTTCTAGTCTTTTGAGAGATCTCCATACTGCTTTCCAAAGTAGTTGTACGAATTTACATTCCCACCAGCAGTGCAGGAGGGTTCCTTTTTCCCCACAGCCTCACCAGCACTGATTACTTTTTGACTTGTTGATATAGGCCAATCTCTCTGGAGTGAGATGGTATCTTAGCGTTGTTTTGATTTGCATCTCTCTTATGGCTAGAGATGTTGAACATCTTTTCGTGTATCTATTGGCCACTAGTACTTCTTCGTGAGTGAACTGACTCTTCATTTCATTTGCCCACTTTTGAATAGGATCCTTTATTTTGGTAGGCTTACTTTTCTTCAGCTCCCTGTATATTCTAGTTATGAGCTTCCTATCTGAGTTGTTGGTGGTGAATATAGATGCAAAAATCCTCAATAAGATTCTGGCAAACAGAATCCAACAAGTAATCAGAAAGATCATACACCATGATCAAGTGGGCTTCATCCCTGAGATGCAAGGCTGGTTCAACATACAAAAATCAATCAATGTGATACACCATAACAACAAAAGCAAAAACAAAAACCACATGATCCTCTCTATTGATACAGAAAAAGCCTTTGACAAAACCCAGCACCCCTTCATGTTAAAAACACTGAGAAAAATAAGTATAGAAGGGCCCTACCAAAAACTCATAGAAGCCGTATATGCCAAGCCTACTGCAAATATCATTGTAAATGGAGAAAATTGAAATCGTTCCCTCTCAAATAAGGAACAAGACAAGGCTGCTCACTTTCACCACTCTTATGAAACATAGTCCTTGAAACACTGGCCATGGCAGTCAGACAAGAAAGTGAAATAAAGGGAATCTGCATTGGAAAGGAGGAAGTCAAACTTTCCTTATTTGCAGATGATATGATTATCTACATGGAAGATCCCAAAAATTCCATTACAAAACTTCTTGAAAAAATAAAAAAGTTTAGCCAAGTCACAGGCTACAAAATTAACACTAAAAAATCAATAGCTTTTCTCTACACTAACAATGAACTTACAGAACAAGAACTTAGAAAAACAATTCCATTCTCAATAGCTCAACAAAAAATTAAATACCTAGGAGTATACCTAACCAAGGAAGTGAAGGGCTTATATAAAGAAAACTACATTACATTGAAGAAAGAAGTTATAGGAGACATCAGGAAGTGGAAAGGCATTCCCTGCTCTTGGATAAGCAAAATAAATATAGTCAAAATGGCTATACTACCGAAACTGATATATAGATTCAATGTGATTACTATTAAAATACCTACAAGTTTCTTCAAAGAACTTGAAACAACAATTCTTAAATTCATATAGAATCAAAAGAGACCAAGAATAGCCAAAGCAATCCTCAGCAACAAGACCAAGGCAGGAGGCATTACAGTTCCAGACATCAGGCTCTGCTATAAAGCAATAGTTGTAAAATCAATTTGGTACTGGCACAAAAATAGACAGATAGACCAGTGGAACAGAATTGAAGATGCAGAGACAAACCCAAATACCCTCAATTACTTAATCTTCTACAAAGGGGCCAAATGCATACAATGGAAAAAGGACAGCCTGTTCAACAAGTGGTGCTGGGAAAACTGGACATCCACATGCAGAAGAATGAATCTAGTCACACACCTATCACCATGCACCAAAATCAAATCAAAGTGGATCAAAGACCTAGACATTAAAAGCGAAACACTGAACCTCCTAGAAGACAAATTAGGCAAATATCTCAAAGACATAGGCATAGGCAAAGACTTCCTTAACAAGACAGCAAGAGCAAAAGAAATTATCCCCATTATTGACAAATGGGATCTTGTCAAATTATAAAGCTTCTACACAGCAAAGGAAACTATCAACAATGTAAAAAGAGAACCAACCAACTGGGAAAACATTGAACACTTTTATAGTGGCATATTTGCTGCATCCTGTCATCATCATTATGATGATTCAATGTTGATTATTCATTCTACACTATTGTGAGTTCATTCTCCTTTTTTGTTTGTTCTTTACTCTGAGGTCTTTGGTGCCCTTGGTCTCACTATCTCTGTCTCAGATTTCTTTAAGTATTTTCCAGAATGCTGGTCTAGTGGTCATGAATTTCTTTAAGTTTTCTTTATTGTGGAATATTTTAACTTTTCCCTCTATTTTGAAGGACGGTTTTGCTGGATATAACAGTCTGTCTTAGCATTTATGTTTTACTAGCCCTTGAATGACATCTCTCTATGATCTCTTGGCCATTAGGATCTGTGTTGAGAAGTATACAGTTACCCTAATGGGGTTGTCTCTGCTGGTTACTATTTTATTCTCTGGCAGTTTTTAGTATTCTCTCTTTGTGTTGATGCATGGTATTTTGATTATGATTATGATGAATCATGGAGAGGCTCCTTTCTGGTCAAGGTTATTTGGTGTTCTGTATGCCTGCAGTAGTTAAATGTTAGTTTCTTTGCCTAGATTTGGGAAATTTTCTTGTATATTTTCATTGAACGTGTCCTTTATACCTTTTACACCATCCTCCACTTTCTCTTACACTTCTGTATTTCTGAGGTTGTTTCTCTTTGACTCATCCATCAGCTGTTGCCTCCAGTTCATTTCTTCGTTTTTTTTAGTCACTGATGACCATATGATCCAGTTTGCCATCCTTATCTTCAAACTCTGTAATCTATCTTCAAAATGCTTGAGTCGACTTCCCATTTTTGTGAGTTTTTCATATCTGGCATTCATTTCAGAACACTTTAAGTCTTTCTACTTCTCTACTGAAATAATGTTTCATTGCTTGCCCTGTCTTGTTTATCTATTTGCATCTTTATAATCCTTAAATTTTTTATCTACAATGACTGTGTTTCTTTGATTAAATCCTCTTTTAATTCACTAAGCATCTGTTGCATTTGTGTAAGCATATCCTGTTTCAGTTCTTTGGCCAATAGACTGACCTTTTATTTTTACTTCATTTCCTGTAGGTTCTGATACTTCATGGCCCATGATACCAGCTCCTGGGGAGTCAGGACTTTTTGCAGGTGATTTTTTTTTTTTGTCTCCTTTCCCCATGATTCTATTACTGTGCTTTGTAGATCAGATAATGTTAATGGATGTGTCTCTACTATGCAGATTTTTTCATTAGACTATTTCTTTTCTTTGAATTTCCTTCAGTTCATTCAGATTTTAATATTTATGTCTGTTTTTAGATTACTAAACTATTAATGTTAGGGGTCTCCTCAGTGATCAACCCACTGGTTACCTAATCTTCTCCTCTTTCCAGTGAAGGAGGAACAGATTACAGAATTATATGTGTTCTACAGACAAGATATTTGTTGGCATATATTGGAAATCAAGATAAATATCTATACTATCATCCACAGCTTGAAGAAAGATTTACAATAACATTATAATCTAACACTAAAAAGTTATTGACAAAACCTACTAACCAGCTTAATACTACAGTTATTCTAACCTTTACTAGCTTACAGTCTCACCAGCAATGCAAAAGCGTGCCTTTACCCCTGCAACCTCCCCAGCATTTATTGCTGTTCAAGTTCTTTATATATGTTTTTCTCTCTGGGGTAAGATGGTATCTTAGAGATGTTTTTATTTGCGTATCTGTAATGACTAAGGTTGTTGGTGAACATTTTCTCATGTGTTTGCTACATTACTCTTCCATAAAACCAGATAAATTTGAGTGATTTGTAGGTATATGGACACAACTTAAGATTATCATTCTTAGTGATGTGAGTCAAACTCAGAAGGTTAAATATGAATAAATATATTTCTCTAATGTGAGAAACCCAGAATGCAAGCATTTTATAGAACCAAATTGGTGAGATATTTGGAGTCGAGGGATGCAGAGTGGGTAGGAGGGCCAGAAAGGGGGAGAGGATTGGAATATTCGTGCAATATATATGTGCACAAAATTCTCATGCTCCTTGTAACAGTAGTGCATCACACACACACACACACACACACACACACACACACACACACACATGCACACACGCACGCATGTGTGCATGTGTGGAAAAAATAGACTATTGTTTGTTTGATTAAATATTTGAACTTTTTGAGCATCTCTTGCATTTGTTTTAGCATGTCTTATTTGAGCTGATTGACCACTAGGTTCATTTGTTTTTTTATTTCCTTTCCTATAAGTTCTACTACTTTAGGACCCATGATATTACCTTCTAGAGAGTAATACATTGTTGCAGGTGACCTATTACCTTGTTTCCCCATAGTTTTACTGACATGGATAGTATATCAGGTAATATCAATGAACTCTGTCTTTAGTATGGAGGATTCTTCCAATAGATAATGTATTTCCTTGAATTATTTCAGATTTTAATATTTATGTTAATTTTTAGCTACTCAACCATTATTTTGGGGGATCTCCTCAATGAGTAAGTTTCTGTTACTTGTTCCCCTCCACTTTTCAGTGAGGAACAGATGGATTACAGTATTGTATGTGGTATAAAGACAAGATAGTTATGGATGGATATTTGAAATTAAGATCAGTGTCTGTGTCATCATCTGTAACTTGAAGGAAAATCTACAAAAATTTTATAACCTAAGACTAACAAATTATTGACAAGACGTAATAGCCATTTTAATGCTACAACTATTTTACCCTTTACAATAAAGGCACAGTCTATACTATCAATGTATCTATCTAAATAAACCTAATATTGACTTGCTGAATGGTTCCACTAGTGTTAATACTATATCAATATCAATAATAAAATAGGCTTAGGTGGTTGAGACAGGAGGATTGATGTGAGTCCAAGGCCAGCCTGGGCTCCATAGTGAGTTTGGGAACAGCCTGAGATACAGAGCAAGACTCTGTCTCAAATAATAATAATAATAAGAAGAAGAAGAATAAAATAGGCATCTATATTGCTTACTTATGCTGAAAACAAACCAGCAAAAATAATCAACCTATAATAGGTTCCAACTTCTATATTCTCTTTAATAGTGGGATAGATATCAGTATCAATGGTACAACTTCAGACATACCAGTTGTTGACAGGTCATAATATGTGACCAACTCATACAACAATTCCATTCTTAACATTCGAAGTGTGATCTTCAGTGTTGATGGAAGTATCTATACAACTGGTAACTTACTAGAGAAGTTTATGAAAGGTGGCACTATATTACTGTTGTCAATATAAAAAATAATCCCATATCTAACTAAATAGCAAAAAATTATTGATTCCAAACAAACCAAGTCATACATCTGTGAATTATCAATACTTAACAGTTGTATTAATAAGGGTGGTGGGGATAGGAAAAAAGAGAGGACTGAGACAGAGGGTTAGCTTTGGGGGTGCAATAGAAAACAACTGGGTACATGGAATAGAGAAAAGTAAGACAGAACTCCCACTCCAGACCAGGGGAAAGTGGATCTGTGTAGGCAATAATGACAAAGAAGAAATGAGGAAAGCCATGAATGAAATAGAGTATGTCACCAGAATCTGTAGAAAGGCTTTTCAAAATAACAACTTGAGACACAAAGACATGCAACAACTAACAACAAAAGAGGAATAAAAAAATACAGATCAACACCAGGAAAAATGCAAGTCCAAAATATCCACAGAGACGCACTGAAGTGAGTCCAAAGTCCAAAATAATTCCGGTGTTATTTGAATAGGAAGTCTCTACAGCCAAGACCTTTGATCTTGCCAACTGAGGGAGAGGATAAGACCAGTCCCCTCTCTTCCTACATCTTTGAGAGCAAAGATGTGCCACTCCAAAGTGTCTCGCACAACTCCTGTGAGGTTGAGGTGAGCAAAAAGCCTGATAGGGTCTACTCTGATGACAGGCAGTGGTGGCCTTGTAGTTCAAAGGCATTTCCTCAGCTCCCCCGGGCAAACCACTCCCAGGTGATCTGGCTCTCCTCTCACCTGTGTTACAGGGGTGGGAAGCCTCTGAAAAAAAGTGACCATCAGCAAGCCGAGAAGAGAGAGTGTTATGGTTTGGATCTGGAATGCCCCCCGAAAAGCTCCTGTGCTTGGATATTATGGATTATCTGTGGATTCATGTGCAGTGAGGGGGAGTGGGCTGGTTGGGACTGGGGATTATTGAGGATGTGATAGAATCACTGGGATGTGGCACATTAGTGGGCATGTGGCCTCGGAGGATATGTACCCTTGACCCTGCTTGTCTTAAGCCTAATTCTTTCCTCTTGAGATGCCATAGGCCAGACTCTTCCCACCATTGCTCATGAATGAACTGAGACCCCCCCCCCCCACACACACACACACTTAAACTGTGAGCTAAAATAAATCTTTCCTTCTTTAAGTTGTGGATGTCAGGACAGTGTCACAGCAATGAAAAAGAGACTCAGACAGTAATTCCAGTATCTGACATCTTGGTATTAGTGTGTGCTGATCATCTTTTCTCATTCATGTTGTGATTTTTATGGCTCTTAGTATAATAAGTGATTATATATTGTGTTAGGAAATTCTACATCCTTTTTCATTCGATTTTAACAGGCAGTCAGTCTATTTAGATTTAACAGGTAGGTTTTGGCCTACTTTTGTGGGCTTTGGTTCCAGTGGCAATTAACTTTTCAAAACCTTTCCAGTACTGTTCTGGTTTGACTTCATCTGATACACCTATGGCTCCTCAACTTGGTCCCTCCTGAAGTGTTTCACAGGAAAAGTGTACCTGCTGCTCAGTGGGCATGAAAGACACCAAGTCTGTGGTTGGAAGAAGGTTCTTCCCCAATTCAGGTGCCTGTGGGATTGCCACTTCATCCCCACTAGTACCCAGTACTGGCAGAAGGTGCTTTCCCAGGTCTCTCACCCAATTCTTCTAGGTTGGACGTGAGAGAAACCAGGCTGTAGAACAAGACAGCAACTCACACAGCCCACTGGCACCATCAGCCTGGTGCCAACAGAGTTCCCACTCAAACTCCGCCAGTGCTGCAAGGGAAGAAGACTACCTTCTCCCTCTGGGTAGAGAACAGAGAATTGCTAATCACTGCTTTTAACACAGAGTCCAAACCACCGAAAGCTCCAGGATTCCCAGCTTGTTTAAGCAACCCAGGACTTACATTTCGAGGTGCCCCGATGAGAGTTGGGCCTGGAAGCCTGCAACCTAATCACACTTCTTATCCTTGGACAGGTAGTTTTGCTTATCTTAACCTCAAGTGACTCTGTAGAATGAGTTGAAAGCAGCTCTTTCTTCTCAGGATTGTGTAAAGGTGTAAGTGAGCTATGGTCTGTGGTGCTCCGAGCCCCGGGCCTGCAGCAGGCCCTCAATAGAAGAGCATGGATGAAAGGATAGGGCAGGAGCAGCCTGAAACATCTTTCCCCCCACCCCCACCACCACCGTTGCCAAATTACAGTCTTTTTCAAACATAGAGCAAAACAGAAAAATAGCAGATCTAAGCATTTTGTCATATTTGCTAAAGATTTTTTTTTCCTAAGAAATGGCTCAACAAATCCACTGCGTACCCTGCCCTTTCCCAGTTAGAAGTAGCCAGTATCCCAAGTTGGCTGTTTCCAGTTGGCTTGGGTGTATTTATTCTTTCACCTCATCTGTATGTGTCCATAAATAACATAGGATGGTTTTGCATGTTGTTAAATGTCAAACAGTATTGTACAGTGCATATATATTCTTGTGAAGCTATTTTTTATGTTTTGAGTTTTTCCAGGCTGATACGTGTTAAATAAATGTGATAGTTTATTTATTTTGCAGTTCTGAGGATTGAACCCAGGGCTTTCACACTGAGCTCACATCCCAAGCTCTTTTTTTTTTTTTTTTTTTTTTTTTTTTTTTTTTTTTTTTTTTTTTTTTTTTTTTTTTTTTTTTTTTTTTTTTTTTTGAGACAGGGTCTTGCTAATTTACCCAGGCTAGGCTCAAACTTGTGGTCCTCCTGCCTCAGCCTCCCAGAGTGCTGAAATTACAGACATGCACCACCGCACCTGAATAGCTAATTGTTGCTTTTCTGTGGCACTGGGAATTGAACCCAGGACTGTGCAAATGCCGCTGAGCTATACCCACAGTCTCACTGCTTGGTGTTCTTCAGAATGGCTCTACTACAGTAATTTGCCCATTCTGTACTGAGAGTGTGACTTCGTGGCAGACCCCCAACCTAACATGTGGTCTGCAGCATAGGACATAAATAATAATGTTTACCCATTCTCTGATTCTTAGACATTTATGCTTCCTTTCATTTTTGATTGCTTACAAGTATTGTTGGTATGAATGCCTTTTAAAGAAAGTGAAAAAATATACAACTTCAAGCTCAGTCAGGTTTAGTGGTAGGTACACTTCCAGTCAATAATCTCCATGGGGTGTGTATGAGAAATGTCAGAAAGCTCCATTAACCCTACTCTGGCCCTTGTTATTTGGGTGGTAGCTGGTTACCAGGTTGGCTGGCTCCTGTATGGATGTCACAGACCTGTACTTGCATCTTCTTTGCCCATTCTCTGTCTCTTGGCCTCATCTGTTCACGGTCCTATTAAAATTCCCCTGGCCCACGTCATTTGCACGTCTGTTTTCTTCAGTATATCTACACACCCTCCCTGATTTAGCCTACAGCCTGTGGCTCAAGAGAAAGGGGAGAGCCTAACATGTATAGAGCACCTCGTCTGTGCCTAACGCCAAGTTAAGTGCTTTTCGTGCCATCTCATCAGTGGTGCCACCCATCCTTTCAAGCAGTTATTATCATCTCTGTTGTTGAGAGGAGAAAACTGCAGGCAGAATAGGCTAAGAGAGCACAGCATTCAGACCTCTGCGTGTTGGGGGCCCTAAGGCATGGAAATGGGTTGGGGTCAAGTTTGGCTGGGCTATGGGCAGCTTTTGATGGAGGAATTAGGTTTTGCTCTTTCTCTGAGGCTTTGTGGTCATCCTATCAGGAGAGTCATTAGCTTTAGGCGATGGCTCCCCAATCTTCCTAGGAGAAGATAGACTACTGATTCAGAGCTGGATGAGGGTATAGAGTGAATCTATGTCTTTGGGTTTGTTTTGGTTTGTTTTGGTTTTAGTGCTGGGGATTGAACCCAGGGTATCTGGCATGCTTATTAACCACACCCCAACCCCCATATATGCTTTTAGATTGCAGTTTTACCTTTCAATTGACACAACTTGTCTGCTGTCTCACATACACATAGTCACCCAAACTAGCAAAAGGCTCAAGTATTTATCAGTCATCTGCAGCATATCATTTAACCTAGAAGTACTGTCTTCAACTCTCATTCCCACTCTACAGCCGGGTATTATTATTTCCACTTTTTAACTTTAGATGTTGAACCTCAGAGAGGTTATTTACTTGCCCAGAGTCCCAGAGCTAGGATGTGCTGGAGGCAACATTTTATACCAGAATGATATGATAAAGTTCAAAGGGTCACTCTCCACGGTCAAATGTGATTCATTCTTCCATTCCATGAGCACCTCTTGAGCTTCTTGGATGGGCCAGGCTTTACGTAAGCACTTGGTGCTAAATGAGGCTGGGTCACAGAGCTGTCACTTCAGAGAGCTTAGAGGTGCTCTGGTACCACCCAACATGCTCTGGTTCCCATCAGGAAAGAGTCACTATTTGTACAGAGTGAGTGCTTTGTAATTCTCTGCCCATCCTTTCATTCTTTTTTCCATCATTCACTCAATGCCCTCAACCTCCCCTCCTACCTAGCAGGCCCTCTGGGAAGGACAGGAAGTGCAAGGGCGAGGAAGTCTCAGTCCTTGCCCTCTAGAAATAGTGTAAAAGTAGGAACTCCCCAGCCCAGTGGTGCAGGGCTGTAATCTTGGCATTTAGAGAGGCTAAGGCAGGATTACAAGGTGGAGCCCAGCCTGTGCAATTTAGAAACTTAGCAAGACCCTATCTTAAAGTAAAAAGTAAAAATGGATGGGGGATGTATCTCAGTGTGAAGGCCCTGGACTCAATCCCCAGTACCACATACAAAACAGAGCAGAGTTAAAAGCAACATATAACAGAGATGCATGTATACCCATGTTTATAGCAACATAACTTAACAATAGCTAAATTGTGGAAGTCACCAAAATATCCATCCATGGGCCAATGGATACATAAATTGTGGTATATGTACACAATGGATCACCAATCTTCCATAAAGACAAGTGGATTTGAGGCTTTTGTGGGTAAATGGACACAACTTGGGGCCACCATACTTAGATAAGTGAGTCAAACTCAGAAGGTTATATATCACATGTTTCTCTAATGTGAAAAAAACAGAATATAGGCATTTCATAGATCCAAATGTGTGTGATAGTGGGAATGGAGGGGAGGGTGAGGGAGGAAATGGGCGGGCCAAAAAGGAGGAGGGGAAGAGATCGTAATATTGATGTGATATATATGAGTACAAAATACTCAAGCTCAGTGTAACCATTGTGTATCTCATATATATATATATATATATATATATATATATATATATATATATGTATGTATGTATGTATAAGTAAAAATATTTGGGAACAAATAATTTGCTAGCATTTAAAAAAGAACAGAAACAGATATAAACATGTCATTGAAATGACAACAGGGACTGGAGGAATAGTTCAGTGGTTAAAGCACTTGCCTAACAAGCGCGAAGTACCTGAGTTCAATTCCCCAGCACCACGTAGCTGGGTGTGGTGGTGCATACCTACAATGCTAGCACTCAGAAGGCTGAGGCAAGAGAATTGCTGTGACTTCAAGGCCAGCCTGGGCTACAAAGTGATATCAGGACCAACCTGGACTACAGAGCAAGACCCTGTCTCAAAAAATAAAGAAAAAAAATGACAACGGTAAAGTGTTGTAATGGATGCAGTGAGAATCCAGAGGAAGGTGCTCCTGACTCTGCTTGCACGAGTTATGGGACTTCCAGGTGAGGGGAGTTTTCATGTGGCTCTTATTTGATGCATAGTTTTCCAGGCTGTGGAAGGCATTCCATGCAGGGGGTAGAACAAAGACAAATATACAGATGGTTTGGGAATAGTGAGCAGCTGGGCATAACTCAGAGCTCTCAACAAAAGACCTAGAGAGCCCAAGAGTTGACACAGGTGCGTCAAAGACTCACAACAACATGATTTTGCGTGCCTGGAGTACCCAAAGGAGGTGTGGGAACTGGGAGAAACCAGAGTCTGTGCCTTGTCTAAAGGAACAGCTGCTGATGAGTTCTGAAGCTAATTGTTGCATGGATACTGGCCTAATTTCACTACATTTCCCAGTTTTTCCATGAGATGCCAGAATTCAGATTTTTGAAATGTAAAGTGTTGGTACTTTTCAACATTGAAAATTATTTCAAATTTGTTAGCTACGCCATCAAAGCTTACCTGCTGGCCACTGCTCTGCTGCCTGAGGCATGAGAATGGTAATGGAAAGCAGAGGGGCTGGAAAGAAATGAAACCAAAAGGCTGTCAGGGCCCGGCACCTGCCCAAGCCCTGGGTGGTACAGCGGTAGTCCAGGTGACTTCCAGAGTGAGCTTTAAATAGATAAGCCAGCAAAATAAATTCCAGGGAGTTGGAGAAGAAAAAGTGGGGGAGGATTGGATGGCATGTTCCTCTTTCCCTTTTTGCATCCAAAAACTTCAAGCGTGTCTCATTTACTCATCTGACTCTAACCCCTCCCTATTGATTCACAGTTGCCCAGGCTGGGTTTGAACATGCGATCCTCCTGCTTTAGTCTTCCAGAAAGTTGGAATTACAGGCCTGTGCCACTAGGCTCAAGCAATAAGGTAGTCGTGTGTGTGTGTGTGTGTGTGTGTGTGTGTGAGAGAGAGAGAGAGAGAGAGAGAGAGAGAGAGAGAGAGAGAGAGAAGAGAGTCTAATTCTGTAGTCCATGCAGGTCCTGAACTCATGTTATAGTCCAGGCTGGCCTCAAACTCACAGCAACCCTCCTGTATCATCCTCCCAAGTGCTGGGATTACAGGCATTCATCAACCCCAGCTAATGTTTATATGATGCTGGGCAATCAAACCCAGGTCTGTGAGCATGTTAGACAAATGCTGTAACCACTGAGCTATGCTCTCCAACGCAATGAGCTAGTCATGAAGCCAAAGCTTGAAACTCTGCTCCTTGGACTCTGAGCTTGTGTTGGCAAAGTCTTATTGTTTCTCATGCTGTACTCTGGGCCTATCTACTTCCTCCATGAGGACAGAGTTCCATTGCCCTTGCTTTGGTTTGCTTTGCTTTTTTTTTAATACTGGGAACAGAATCCAGAGTCTGGCATATGCATGGTAGGTAAGTGCTCTACCACTGAACTGCATCCCCAGGCATGTCTTTTACTTTTGGGGGGCAGGGGTACTAGAGCTGGAACCCAGGGGTGCTGTGCCACTGAGCTGCATCACCATCCCAACCACTTTTTAAATTTTGAGTCAGGGACTTGCTAAATTGCCCAGGCAGGACTTGAACTTGTGATCTTCCTGCTGTAGCTATCTTCAGTGCTGGGATTACAGACATGGGCTGCCACACTCAGCTCTGGGTTTTGTTTGTTTGTTTGTTTGGGGGGCGGGTGTTTGTATTTTTTTAATCATTGGGCTGTTCCAAACTCTTCATCCTGTGTTGAACCAGTTAGTGCCCTGGTTGTTAGAACTGTGCTAGGAGGTATGTCCCGGGAGCTGGAAGGAGCATCAAAAGTGGGCCATTTGGAGACAGCAATGGGAGATGCTTGGGTGGAAAGCTTTAAGAGGTAGAATTTTGAAAAGAAGCTGAAATCAAAGCTAAGCAAAGTATCTAGCCAAGAAGACAGTCCATGAAGCAGCAAAAGGTACTACAGGGACCTTGTAGAGTGAGTGGGGAGCACATTGGGGTGCTCTGTGGTTAAATGAAGGAAGCAAGAGACACTGGGGCAGACCAGAAATTCAGGGCTCTCAGACCCAAGTCAGGTGGCTCTCCTGTTCTGCATTCTTTGGTTACTCTCTCACCATCATGCCTGTCTTTGGTGCCAGGCCTGGGCTAGGCACTCAGGGATGTATAATGAAGAAGAAAGGGCATGGGAGTCAGTCCTGGTGCTGAGTGTCCCCAGGTGACTTGCACACATGGGCCTGGGCATGTACCACTACAGCTTGCCGTTTCCCTACTTCAGTGGTTCTCAGCCCCATCCCACCAGATACCCTTTTTTATAGCCAATTTACTCACTTCACTTGCTATCCTAACATGAAATTCTGGGGGCTGAGAGGAATGGCACAGCAGTTAAAGCTCTTGCCTAACAAGTGCAAGGCCCAGGGCCCTGGGTTTGATTCCCCGACACCACATAAACCTGCACATAGTGGTGCATATCTGTAATTCCAGCACTTGGGAGGCTGAGGCAGGAGGATTCCCAAGTCCAAGGCCAGCCTGGGCTACATAGTGAGTTCAGGACCAACCTGGGCTACAGAGTGAGACCCTGTCTGAAAAAAATATCTAAAATGAAATGCCTAGAAAATGTAACTTTCATACACACGTAGTTTCAACCTTAAGATTCTGCTTGAGGTCTTTAAAATTTCAGCTAGGTTAAACTTTGAGTGTCAGGATCAATCATTTCCAAGTGTTACTAATTATGAATATGTCATTCATTGAAAACATTCTGTACCTAGTAGGTACTGTTAATATATTGTTTTCGTCCTTGTACCAACTCCTTGAGGTAGACAATGTTACCATCTTCATTTCACACATGAGGAAACTGAGGCAATGAAAATTTCTCTTCAGAAATTGGTCAAAGTCACATAGGATTTGACCCTGGGAACTGTCCTCAAAGCTGTCCTCCTCCCATTATATTTTTCTCCCTTAGAAACAACTTCTCTAGTACAGTCCCCTTTCTTAGAGGCAGCCATGCCTCAGGATTCCCTGTAGCCTCCTCTTGGCCATTGTAGTCCCTGTCCCTTTTGGACTACACACAATTACTACTTTGGCAAATATTTTCTCCTCATTTCACCTGGAGTCTTCATTCACACCCTGTTGTCCCTTTCTCACTCTGGGCCAACAGAAATCCGCATTTTAGGTGAGCTCTTTGGAGCAGAGAAATAACTAGTGAAGCTGTGAGGGAACTAGTTTGGTCCTCCACTCAGACCTAAGTGCGTGCATTTGTTCTGCCAGCACTTTTCAGGCCTCCTGTCGTGTCACACACTCTGTGTGCAGTGATAGGATAGAGACAAGTGAGCTAACTAGGGGATGGGGGGAGTGAACGTCAAAGGAACATGGCCTCCAGTGTGGTCATGGAAGAGGTGAGGACAGAGCTGAAGGAAAATGGGTCAGTCCGAGTTCCGGTAGACTGTACCTGAGGGCAGAGCTACTCTCACGTGGGCGAGTGCAGATCAGGAAGCCAAGGAAGTGGAAGCACATGTTCAGGATTAACATGGTAGCAGTAGTGTACATTTTGGCTTTCTGGACTCTTACGCACTTTGGGCTCACTTGAAACGAGAGACCAGGATTTAGGAGAACTGACTGAATCCGATTCCACCTATTTTTATAATTCTTCTCCTAGCCAGTGATAGGGAAGCTTATGCTCCCTAAACAAGTCCTCCAGCCCTTTTTTGCAATGAACATCAGTCTGTACCTTGCCAAGTTCCTTGCCCTCCCTCTCACCCCTGACATGATTTGGGCTTCACGGAGCTCTAGATATTGTGTAAGAAGAATGACTCAAGGAAATTTCTTGACTGGAATGACCCTGGCTGTATACCATTGTGAAAAGTTCCCACGTGGAGGTGGGAAGCATCGCAGCCCAAGCTGGCCACGGGGAGTGGGACCAAGGACAACTAGGACCTAGCAACCTTCCTAGTTTGCAGCATACAGCATAGGTGCTAAAATTAAATAGCCATATATCTACATAGAATGTCAGGAGTAAAGGAGTCTGGGATGAACTCAAAGCCACTTTGGTACAAATGACTTTCTTTGGAACGTTCGGAGGAGCAAAGTGCAATAGGAATCCTCGGCATTAGAAGGGAATCTAGCTGGCTCATCCACAGGCTCACTTACAGCTTGAAGGGGGTGACATTTAGAGGAACAAGCCAACAGGAACCAGATCTGCAAGCCTCGCTCCCCACTTACCAGCTGAGGCTCAGGACCAAGTGTCAGATCCCTTTTGGGGTGGGGCTGGTGGAGAAACCAAGGACATTGGCCCAATATGCTAATTAGGAAAAGCATCTCCTGTGGCAGAGGTGGAGGGATGGTGGAAGGAGGCCCCATGGCTTCTGGGGCTCACCTTACTCTCAACTCCACTGCAGTGCCCAGAGCACCGCATGCCATTGCTCTCCTCCTGTCATGCTATTTGCTGAGGAGAGAACCACCCAGCGCCCTGCGAGAGTGGGTTTACACTGATCGCAGAGCTGCACTACACTGTGCAGGAAGAATGACTTTGAGCATCCCTGCTTACTGCCGTAGCCCTTAGATAGGAAAGACTTGCTTTTTCTTCCTTAACAGGTTTAAGATGACCACGTATGCCTTCTTACATTGTATACAGACCACATGCCCACAGCCCATACAACTCGTGTTGGCAAAATTCTGCTAAACTGCTTTAGTCATTCTTTCTTTTTTTGTATAAAAAGTTCACATAACATAAAATTTAACCTTATTTTGTAAATATATGAATTCCAAATTCTGTGACACATTAGGACCATGGGGCTTGGGGAATTAGTGAGCGTTATTCTGATATACTGAGAACTTCCCAAGGCCAAAGGTCCAAGTGAGAGCTTCCCAAATTTTCTACGTCCCCCCAGGACAGGTGTAAACATGGAAACAGAGCTGCGGGCACTTCCCACCTTCCCCCACACCCCTTGCAGAGACTGTGGCCAATGAGAATCAAGGCTGCCGCATGGCAACACAGGAGCTTCCCTTCCATTGGTCCTGTAATGTTGCTAAGCACTTTCATTGGTTGTTTCCTGGGCCCTGCTTTCCTAACCTTTTAAGGTTTTAGTTTTGGCTGCTAGGCCTGCCCACAACCTCATCTGATAGGTGAGGGACAGAATCTCTTAGACAAGACAACACCAGGCAGCCTGCTGCCTGTATTGAATGGTGCTAGACTCGAAAAATCCATCTCTGAAATTCTAACAGCTGTAAGGTAACTCCATATACCCAGAAGAGAGATTAACCAGTCCAAGTGCTGAAAATGGCAGAAAGGTTGTGCTCCCAATTACTTCATTTTTCAGCCAGAGAAAAATACCCCTTGTACCTCCTGAAAGCAGACGTGAGAGCTAATCAGAGTGATCGCGATACACTTTGTCAATGTAATTGTGAGCTGGCGGTATTCATTATTGCTTAGGAATCTGGCCGTTTCCTCCTCTTCTTGTTGTTATAAATGCAAAAATCTTACTAAAGTTGAGAGTCTGGTGGTGCAGGTAAATGGGCCGTGCCATCTGAATTCTAGCTCCCAAATCCTGGGCTGAGGATTATGCTCTTTTTCCTGGGATCATTTCAAGGCAGATCAAGGGTACAGAGATCACCTTGTTCTGTTTCCACTTGTCAGTGACTTTACGTTGATGGCAAAGCCCTTTTACTGGCCCAGAGTAAGATTCAGATGAAATAAATAAATGAGTGTCCCAGCCCCAGGCACTGGCGCTAGTTTCTCTTGAAAATCTTTTTTCATTTCGACCCTCCAACGTTACATGTACAAGCATGTACAATTCGGTATTGATATTACTATTAACAGGGTTGTACAGATGGGAAGATTGAGCTACTGAGAGGTAAAGTGACTTCTCAAGGTCACACAGCTCACAAGTGACAGAGCTGGGATTGAAAACTCCAGGTGGCCTGGGGGTGTATCTCAGTGATGCAGCACATGCCTAGCACATGAATGTGTTATGCTCAGGGTCACATCCCCAACATCTCAAAAAAAAAAAAAAACCAAATTTAATTAAAAATGTGAAAGTGGTAAAGTTAAAACATGGTGGCATCCTTAGTTCTTCCAGCCCCTCAGCCTCATTTTGTCACCCTTCCCCTCACCAACCTGAAGCCATACCCAGAAGCCTTGTGTCCTTGTGCCTTCCCCAAAGGTCTCCACCGTTGTGCTCCCCTTACCTGTGATTGAACCTTCTCTTTTTTATGCTGTCATTTGTAATTCTAATAAAAGCATAGAGGAAGCAAGTACATGGGTTCATTGTTGATAAATTTTTAGAAATAAATTCTATCAAAATTTTAGTAATTAAGAATTAATCCATTATAATATGACTGTTACAGGTACAGAGTTCCCATCCTCGCCCCCTCCCCCATTCTTACTCATTTTGAGAGATTTTTAAAATATAGAAAAGTACAAAAAAATACAAGATACCCAAATACCACAATCCAGAATTAGCCAGTATCTTCATATATTTACTTGCGGTCTTTAAGAGAAATTGACAGTTACATAAAAAGCTAAAATGCTGTTCCACTCCATTCCCCACTCATTTCCTTCTATTTTCTACTCTTTATAGGCCACCATTATCAGAATTTAGTCTGTACTTTTCAATTAATTTTAAAAAACGTTTACATACATATATGTGTTCAGTAGCAATATAAATTATTGAATTTCATAAAGGAAGCTTAATGCAAATTTACAAAATGGTGTTGCACTATATGCATCATTCTGCAACTTGATTTCTCCCTCAACATTGTTTTAGATCTTTCCATTAATACACATGGATCTCATCTGTTGCATTTTTATAAATATATGCATAATATTCCAACACAAGAATTTTTGTCTATATTTCTCAATGGTTGTTGGTGGAAGGAGCGGAGACTTTACTCAGTAAACTACTCCCCTAAGGCTACCAACATTGGAGCCTGGCTCACTGAGTCTCAGTTCTCAGGGTATATGCATTCTGGTAGGGAACGAAGGCTGTGGCCACAGAATGAAACATTCTAATGGTGAAACTTCTGGTAAAAGCCAGTGCATGACAGAGAGTACACTTGAAGTTATGTCTCTTGTTCTTCAGGTCCTATTTGCCTATGTGGTGACCAGCCCTGAGGGAATTTCTTTAGCCCAACAGTCGTCTCCCCAAACCTGGATCTGCCCAGGGGTCATGGGATGAAATCATTAGTTGATTTTTCTCAACTATTGTTAAGTGCAGCCTAGGTTGCGCTTGCAGAAAGTTGGTTTATTAGTCACTTTCCTGTCACTGAGACAAAAATACCTAACACTCATAACTTAGAGGAAAGATTTGTTTTGGCGCATGATTTTTATTTTTTATTAAGAAATACGTTCATTACGAGTACTTTTTTAAGTATTAAGGATTGAACCCAGGACCTCTTGTGTGTTAGGCAACTGCTGTACCCCTGAGCTATGTTCTGAGCCATATTTAAACTGCTTTTTCTTCTTTGTTTCTTGATTTCTTTCTTCCCTTCTTCTTTCTTTTGACAGTATCTCACTATGCAATCCAGACTGGCCTCAAACTCATTATTCTCCTGCCTCAGCCTTCTGAATGCTGCCATTACAGGCACGTACCACCATGCCAAGCTTACATGTTTTTTAAATTTTTGAAGTAAATTCCTCAGAAACTCCAAGGCAAGAACTCAAGTCCAAGCAGTTTAAGAGAAGTTACCTGAGTTGATGCTGGTGCGGAGAGTTAGTGACACCAGCAAGGAGCCATCATAGATGAATCCCCTGGGGAACTCTGGGAGCCAGTGTAGACTATGCATCAGAGTTGTCCCCAAAGAGGAAAGAAGGTGGCTCACAGGTTTTAGAGTCCATAGTTAGTGGCTCCAAGACAGAAGGCATGGCGAAAGGACCTGGACAAAGCACAGCGCATCCATAGCAGACAGGAAGTAGAGACTGACGAGAGGAGCCAGGGACTAGAACACATTTTTCCAGGTCACGTTTCAAGTGACTGACCTCCAAACAGGTCCTGCCTGCTCACAGCATTGTTAACATGTTCCTCAGTGTGTGAATCCACTCTTCCAAACTCATGAGATCTGCGGGAGCATTTTACCTTACTTTTTGTGTTTTGGGGGATTGAGCCCAGGACCTTCAAACTGATGAACATCTCCAACTCATTTTTATTTTATATTTTGAAACAGCCTCGCTAAATTGTTAAATTACCCAGGCGGGGCTCAAACTTGTGATCCTTCTGCCTCAGCCACCCAGATTGCTGGAATTATAGGCCTGTACCACCAAGGCCCTGTTTTGGGGGACATTTTTGACTGTATTCTAAACCAAAAAAAAAAAAAAAAAAAAACTGGGCTCACACTATGGTGCAGCACAGCCCTGAGGCCAGCAGCTACTGTATTGCCATCCTTGGGACTTCCCAGTCAATTCAGGTCGGTGGAGCAAGCCTGAAGAGGTCAAAGGAAAGCAAGATAGGAAGTCAGTAATGTTGGGAGGCAAGGGTCACCCACTCTGCGACACAACAGTCTACCTTGGGATTTCAGGGAGCCAGACTGGCAGTGGCCAGAAGCCTTCTTGGTAGGACCTTCATCATAGGACAGAGATACCTAACCCACACATGGTTGTCCAGAGTGATCCAGTAACGTTGATAATTCATTATCCTTCACTTACATGATGATGATAATAGTAGGTAACATTTGCTATCAGGTGTGGTGGTACATACCTGTAATCTCAGGATTTGGGCAGCTGAAGCAGGAGGATTGCAAGTTTGAGGCCAGACTGGACTATATAGCCAGACCCTATCTCAGAAAAAAAAAATTTATTTAGTGCTTACAGTATGGTAAGTACCTTTACGTTGATTAACTCACTCAATCCCCCTGATTACCCTATAAGATAGATATTATTTTCTCCCCATATTACAGATGGAAGAACCTGAGGCACAGAAAGGTTAAGTGGCCTCCCACCCTGGGTTCAGGGGAAAGGATGATCCAGAGTGGGGAACACATAGGGGCAGACCATCCAAAAGACAAAGAGCCCATCATCGTCAGAGAACAGATGTCACGAGGAGCATATGCAGAGACATTTGCTGCCACAGTGACAGCTCCTGTCCAGTGGCCATCTCTTTCTTGGAATTAGGAGTCTGCATTCTCTTGCTTGAGAAAGGGTGATGTGACGGGAAGCTGAGGCAGGATTGCAAGTTACAGACCAACCTGGGCAACTTAGGGAGACTCTGTCTCAAAATAAAAAGTTAAAAAATAAAAAGAGCTGAAGACCTAGCTAGCTTAGGGGTAAAGTGCCCTAGGGTTCCGTCCTTAGACCATGCCAAAGGTGGGGGGGGGGGGGCTAGGGTCCTGAAGAGTATATTGATGTTGTATCCCTGCTGTTTACAATGTGTATCTCCCTCCCCCTCACCCCTGCAGACTGGAAAACACCCTGGGATAGGAGGAAAGGCTTTGATTCCTCACTCCGCAGTGCCAAAGTCTTTAGCATTTCCCTTAGGCAACACCAGAGGGCGCAGCAGCTTGATCCTGGCCTCTGCTTTCTTGGATTTTACTTAACCTGTTTGAGGAAGCAAATAAAAATTCACTAAGGAATCAAGAACCTCCCTAACTGAGATGTAGAACAGTTTTGGAATATATAAAAATCAAATTTCATTTGAGAACTGGTGGTTGTGTGTTGGCTTATCAGTACCCTCAACAGGAAAGCTCCTGCCGTAGTCCAGGGCAAGGTGAACTGGCAGGATCTGTGAAGCAGGGATGGCAGCTAGCATGGCAGCCATGCTCCCAACAGGTGGTAGTGGGCACTAGGAAGAACCTGGTTGCCCAGAATGCCAATCTGAATCCAGGATTGCTGTGTACAATTGTATAAGTCATGCCCTGTGCAAAGGTGCCTAGTAAGCTGAGCCTGTTGGCACAGGTCTGTAATCTGAGCACTTCGGGAGGCTGAGGCAGGACAGTCACAAGTTGGAGTCCAGCCTGGGGACTTAGCAAATTAGTGAGACCCTGTTTCAAATAAAACAATAAAAAGGAGCTGGACATCCGGATGAATAGCTCAGTGGTGTTAAAGCACTTGCCTAGCAAGCTCAAAGCCTGGAGTTCTATTCTCAGCACCACATAAAGCTGGCTATAGTGGTGCATGCCTGTAATCCCAGCATTGGGAGGCGGAGGCAGGAGGATTGCTGTGAGTTCAAGACCAACCTGGGTTCCATAGTGAATTCAGGACCAGCCGGGATTACAAAGTGAGATCCTTTCTCAAAAAGGGGGGAGGTGCTGGGGATGAATCTCAGAGCAAAGGCTCTATGTCCAACCCCTGGTATCCCAGGGGAAAAAGGAGCCCCAGTGCATGGGGACTGAGATCCCCAGGACCCAATAGCCAAGTCCTGCATCCTGAATAGAGGTTTTTTTCTTTTCTTTCTCATTTTCTTTCCCTTTCTATCTTTCTTGCTTTCTTTCTTACTCCCACAGACTCTCTGCAGTCTAGGCTGGTCCTGCACTCACTGTGTATTCCAGACTGGTTCTGAACTCAGGGCATTCCTTTTGCCTATGCCTCTTGCTAGGATTACAGGCATGCGACCCCACGCACCACTACGTTTTATGTGGTGCAGGGGAATCAAGGAATCGAACCCAGGGCCTTGTGCATGCTAAGCAAGCACTTTAAAACACTGACCTATGCCCTCATCCCTTCAGAGATCTACATTTTTTTGTTAATATTTTTCAAAGGCATTGCAGTTCCATAAGCTCCACAGCTAGCAGGAAGCATCTTTTTCAAATTTGCACAAAGGTGCCCAAGCACTATCAGTGCCTAGTGAGGGTGAGACGGTCCCCCCTTTATTGTCTCTGATGCCTGACTTCCTTCCGAAATGCCCATCCCCATCCCCATCCCACCCCTGCAGATTTTCAAGCTTTTTGTTTGTTGGGAAGAGTCCTAGTGAAGGAACCCAGGGTGCTGAGCATGCTAAGGTTGCTCTCTACCGCTGAGCTACATACCCCCTAGCTTCTCAGATTCTCAGGGTTTTTAGGGTCACTTCATGCCTGTGCCTCCTGGCTCTTTAATCGTCTGTGAGCCTCACCTCTCTGTAGTTCCATCACTCTTTCTTCTGCCAATACTTCAGTCCCAGCCTCCAGCTTCTATCTCAGGCAGCAAATAAAAATTCACTAGAAATATTGTGAGTGCCCATTTTGGCACATCTGAAATTTAATCGCTTGAGCAACTAAGATGGCAGAGAGCTGGGGACACTCACGGCTCTTCCCTTCCACGCCCACTCATGGCTCCCTTTCGCTCACTTGACATGTATTTACTGAGCATGTACCGTGTGCTCGGCACCATGTCAGCCTCGGGGAATGCAGCATTTAACAAAACAAGCCTAAGTACGTTCTTCTGAAGCTTATGTTATAGTTTCAGTAAGTTCTGTGCTGCCTTTGATTTCACCATCCTCTGCTCTTGGCCTGCTGACTTGAAAGGCCTCCTCCTCTCTGCCCTTTCTGAAGGTCCCCTCCTGGCCTCCAGCAAAGTCTAGACCTGGACTTCAGCTGTGGTGCTTAGGTGCCCTGGTGGGACGAGCAGTTTCTCATGTGAGGAACATACGTGTAAATTTTGCTGAGTGCGTCTGCACTGGGCTTGGCAAGAGCTCCCCATCATTGTTCTCCATCTTGGATCACTTTCATGCTCTGTTTATTTATTGTTTTCTTAACTGAGCCAGAAAAGGCGGGTAGGGGCAAGGGTGGCACCGAGCCCAAGCTCTGAGATATGGCATTTATTAGGAACTGCAGGGTCATTTTTCCTGTTATTTTTTCTGTTTGTGGCTATATGTGGGCTAGATTTGCTGGATGTGGTAGTAATCAGCTCACTGTTTTTCATCCACCCCTTTATTTCCTTTTTCTTCTTAAAAAATACAAAAAAATGGATATAGCAAATGTTCATGTGCCCAATAAAACTGAACAAATATTAGCACTTATGTTGTGTTTGCCTGAGATTTTTATTTCTAGAAAAATAAAACATTACAGCTACCAGTGAAGACCCTTGCACTCTCCCCTCCAGACCTAATCTTTATTCTTTTGACTTTGATGCATATCTGGGCCATATTTATGTGTCCACAAATGGTATGTACTGTTCATTTTTTATACTTAAGATTCATTATAAAGCTGAATGGTGGCACATGTTTGTAACTTCAGCTACTCAGGACGTTGCATCTGGAAAATCATGTGTTCAGTACAGCCTGGGCAACTTAGTGAGACCTTGTCTCAAAAATAAATGCATAAAGATGGCTGAGGATTTCACTCAGCACTCCTTGAGTTCAATTCCCAGTACCTCAAAAAAATTTACCTAGGCTCGGTGGTACAAGCCTGTAATTCCAGCACTCTGGGAAGCTGAGACAGAAGGATTGCAAATTTCAGCCCGTTCTAGGCAACTTAGCAACTTAATAAGACCCTGTCTCAGACTCAAAACTGAAAAATGAGCTGGGATGTAGCTTAGTGTGAAGGCCGTGGGTTGGTGCTGTAGTACTACTACGGATAACAATTATCATAATCATAAGGCTGGGGATATAGTTCATCTTAGTAGTACTGTACTTGCCTAGCATGAATGAGGTCCCAGGCTCAATTCCCAGAACTACAAAAAAAATCTATTTTTCTAATCTCCTATTGATAGGAACTTAGGTCACATTTATTTATTTAGGTTTTATTTTGAGTCAGGGCCTTGCTATGTAGCCCAGGCTGGTTTTGAACTCAAAGCAATCTGCTGCTTCACCCTTCAGAGTGCTAGGATTGGACGATATGCCACCATTCCTGGCAAGTTATTTCTATTTTTTACCATTACCAGGTGCCATTACCATTACCACTTACCATTACATGCTACAACCACCATTCTGGCATGTTTCCCCATGCATGTGTAGAAATTTTCAGTAGTATGTACATGGAAGTCAGATTGCTGCTCCGAGGGGTATGTATCGCTACTACAATATTGCTCTTTAAGATGGCTGTGCCAATTTATAGTTCTTTCGGTGATATATACAAGAGATCCTGTTTCCTTGCATGCATCTCCATCAGCATTTCAGATTCAGCCCCTCCTTGTTCTCACAGCGGCCCCCTGTTCATATTGCCAGACCACATGCTGCCTTCTCTCCATCCCTCCTCCCCCTCACTTCTCTCACACCACTGCCAGCTCAGTCTCATTTCAGATTTCCTTTTCTAGAACATGGTTCTTGTTCAGTCCTCCAGAAGAGATGTAAGACCATACGGTGGGCCTAGGCCACCTAGCTGACGTCACCCCCCACCTGCGGCAGCACATGCTCACAAAGCCTTTAGCCTCTGTCTGTAGGTCCCGACCTGTTAGCTGCGTGCCTTCAGTCACACCCCTGCCACAGTGTTCCCTTCTTCCAAGCAGGACCCCATTCGGTTCTCAAAACTTGTCTCAAGCTGAGTGTATAATTCCAGCACTCTGGGAGGCTGAGGCAGGAGCACTGCAAGTTTGAACCCAGTCTGGGCAACTCAGTGACTTAGTGAGACCCTGTCTCAAAAAAAAAGTAGCCAGACATGGTGATGCATGCCTGTAATCTCCACACTCCGGGAGACTGAAGTAGGAAGATCTCAAGTTTGAGCCCAACCTAGGAAATTTGTGAGATTCTGGGTTCTGTCTCAGAAAGAGAGAGAGACAGAGAGAGAGAAAGGCAGGAATCTGCCTCAGAGAGAGAGAGAGAGAGAGAGAGAGAGAGAGAGAGAGAGAGGCACGTAGGAAGGAAGGAAGGAAGGAAGGAAGGAAGGAAGGAAGGAAGGGCTGAGAATGCAATTCAATGTGAAATCCCTATCCAGTACCACAAAAAATAAGGTCCTTGTCTCAATGACATTTTCTCTAGAAGCCTTCCTAGATACTTCCAGGCAAAGCCCACCCCTCTACTCCCACCTCCCACTGTAGTTTCCCTCTTTACTGTAGTATTTATTCCAGCAGCTTATACAAGTCAGACATAGAACTTCTTGCTTCTCTTGCTTGGAAAGCAAGTTTGTTCAACACAGATCCTGTTTTCCCTTGTTGCTTAAAATTCCTTCTATAACCAAAACAAATATGTACCACATGCCACTCTGCCAGGTGCTGAGCTGTGGCTGAGCCAGATGAGGCCTTAGCTTTTACAGCGCATTAGACATGATGGAATGAGGGAGGACATGTATGGCATTTTCCTGAGAAACTTAGTCCCCTCAGTCCTCTGAAACACGTGAGACTGATTAGATATTCAATTGCCTGTTTCTGTCCCCAGTGTCTGGCACCAGGTAACGGTGAGGGTGAGTTTCCTTATGATGTTTCAGTTGATCACAGAGAAGCTAGGAGGCTAGGTGTGGTGGCTTCCAAGCCTGTGGCCCTGGGAATTGCCTGGAGGCCATATGGTGGAGGAGGGGCGGGGACCCGGCTGCTTTCCAGCACTCCCCGTCTTCCGCTCCCAGGCCTGTTCCCCCAGGTCCCCCTCCCATTCCTTTGGGAGCACTGGACTCTAACAGCAGGCCTGAGGCGGGAGCTAACCCCTGTGGTTTTCATATGTGTCATTTCCTGTCTGTGAAAGAAAAGCCCCCACCGCCACATCTCATCAGGAGAAGGCAGGTGGGGGCCTCTCCCAAGCCACCCATGTCTGGGGCTTTCATTCCACACTGGCAGCACAACTGGGCCAGTGGCCTGGCTGTCTCTCACAGAGCCTCCTGGCTGATACTTCCTGGCTGGCTGCTAACCCAAACAGGAGGAATTTCTCTTTTAACACCCCTTTTGTAGAAGGAGGCTGGATTTCCATTTGCAAAAGGTGACAGGGATCTTCTGTGAGCCTGTTATGGGAAAATGTTCTGTCATTGCCCAGTCAGCCTGGCACTTTGTTTAAATAGCTGTAACAGTATGTCCCCAATGGGGGAAAGGAAGTGGAAAACAATATCCCTCCATGTTGAGCATAACATAATGGCCAGAAATAAAAGTGAACCTTCCCTCATTAGAATCTGAGTTTAGCAAACCAGGACCTTTCTCTCGTCTAATCAGCTGCTCCTCTCCACCCCCACACCTGGGGCTCCTTCCCAGTCTTCAGAGCCAAAGGTTGCCACCCTCTGGTGGGATTCCTGAATCCTTATCCTGACCACTCTGTCCCCTTCTCTCCCTGTCCAGGCTTCTCTGCTCTGGGGATAGAGCCTTTGCTGGCTTCTCGCTATCTCTGCATAGTTTCCCAAAGTGTACAACTGCCACCACACAAATTAAAAGTCTTTGAGAGGGGCATGTGAACTTTTCTTTTTATCTGAGTGTTTATATATTTATTTTCTGTATGTTAGAGAAAAGTAGAACTAGCATATCAAAATCCGGGGTATCCGAGAGGTGTTATCACTGAAAATGAGGCTGAAGTTCAGAATCACAGATGGCAGAGCCTCAAGGAGCAAAAGAGGTCATCTTCTTGGCCTTCCCTTCCAATTTAAGTGACCAGGACCCATCTCAAAGGCTACTTCGTTCACAAGATTTATACTATCTCCCCCAATATACTGGGAACCTATAATATGAGGTCTTCATTTGATCATCCACTCTTCCACTCCTCCACTCCCATTTCATTCCTAGCGCACAATGTGTCTCAAACGTGTTCTAGGGAGAAATTAATTGTCCTATCATCCCCACCAATACAAAATAGGGCTACTTCCCTTTTCTAGAACCTGAGCTTCGAATAGGCAGTCACAATGGCTCCTGTCAAGGCCTCTGACAGAGTAGGTGGGTCCCTTGATGGTTTCTTGAGAGCAGGGTCTCCCACCTAAGGACTTGGCTATCACAAAGGGACTTTCATGAGTTCCTCAGCAAGGCCCACCTGACCATCTGCTTTCTCTGGGCCGGACTCTGCACCAGGTGCTAGGGACACTGCATGGCCCTCTCCCCAAGGAGCTACCATGTACACTCTGGCTTATCTTGCTCCCTGTACTGTATGGGAAGCAGAGACCTGCTTGCTTGTGTACAAGCAAATTCCAGTACCATTTTGATATGTTATTCTAAAGTGATTGCTGCAGTAAAATTTAAGAGACCATCCATGCCCATCTTCCCAGTGCAATAAGCAGAATATTCTCAAAGTCACTGGTTTGTCTTTGATTTCTCTTTTATGGTGCTTTGTGGTGTACTAATATTTTTTAAATGATGCTGCCAAATATGTTGACATTTACCTGTGTGATTCTTATGCTTAAAAGGTCTAACTTCCTCCCAGACCACATAAATGCTCATCTATATTCTCTCAGAATGATAAGGGTGACATTCATCAACCTCATTCATTCAAGTTCTTTGGGCCTCTTCTTTTTTTATTGATTTATTTTTCCATTTTTATTAGTATAGTATTTTTCCATTTTTATTAGTTTGTGATACACAATGGTTACATTAAACTAGAGAAATTTATGCACATACGTATTGTATCAATTTCACATTCCTTTCCACTTCCCCTTTTCTTTTCCTCCCACCTCCTCCCTCTCCACATATCCGTCTCCATGCTTTCCAACATATCATTCATTTGACACTATTGCTTATTTATACTTTACATTTCTTATATTAGAAAACCCAGGGGCTAGAGGAATAACACAATGGTTAAAGCACTTGCCTTGCAAGCACAAGGATATGAGTTCGATTCCCCACCACCACATAAGCCTGGTTGTGGTAGTACACAATTATAATTCCAGCACTTTGGAGGCTGGGGCAGGAGGATTGCTATGAGTCCAAGGCTAGTCTGGGCTACATAGTGAGTTCAGGACAAACCTGGGCTACAAAGAGAGACCCTGTCGAAAGAAAGAAAGAAAGAAAGAAAGAAAGAAAGAAAGAAAGAAAGAAAACCCATGGGATATTTAATGTTTTGAATTTGATTCACTTGATTAAGCATAATTGTCTCAAGTTGTACCCATTTTCCTGCAAACGACTCAAATCTGTCTTTATACCAGAGTAGTACTCCATTGTCTATAGGCACCACATTTTCTTTATCCATTAGTCTAGTGATGGATATTTCAGCATCTTCCATGATTTAGCTTTTACTCGTCATGCAGCTATAAACATAGGTATGCATGTCATGTATCTCTGTTATTTGGTACTTTTAACTCTTTTGGAAAGATACCCAGAAGAGGTATCATTGGGCCAAATGAAATATTTCTTTTCAGTTTCTTGAGGAATGTCTACACTTTCCAAAATGATTGTACCAGTTTACAGTCCCACCAGCAATATAAAAGGATTTCTTTTCCCCCACACCTTTGCCAGCATCTGTTGCTTTTGAGTTCTTGATATAAGCCATTTTGGGGGGAGTAATGTGGTATCTCAGTGTTGTTTTGATTTACATTTCTCTAATGGCTAAGGATGTTGAGCCTTTTTCATGTATTTTCTGACCATTTGGACTTCTTCTGAGAACAATTATTCATTTCAATTTTCCATTTTTTCAATTAGGTCTTTGATTTTGAAGAATTTATTTTTCTTTAGTTCTTTGTATATTCTAGTTATTAGTTCCTTATCCAAAGTGTAGGTGGCAAATTTTTCCCCATTCTGTCAGTTCTCTCTTCACTCTGTTAAATGTTTCCTCTGAAGTTCAGAAACTTTTTTGATATAATACCATTTGTTAATTCTAGGGGATATTTGTTTTACATCAGGTGTTCAATAGAGAGAATCTTTGTGTATACATTCAAGAGTTTTACTTGTTTTGTCCTACAGGAGGTTCAGTGTTTCCCTCTTAATATCTAGGTCTTTAATCACTTTGTTTTGATTTTAGTATATGGTCATAGGTGTGTGTCTAGATTCATTCTTCTTCATGTGGATAACCAGTTCTCCCAGCACCACTTATTGAAGAGATTATCTTTCTCCAGTGTATACTTTTGGCCCATTTGTCAAAGGTCAGATAGCTGAGGGTACTTGAGGTTGTGTATGTATCATCAGTTCTGTTCCGTTGGTCAACTTCTTTGTTCTTGTGCCAGTACTATAGGAGGTTTTTTTTTTTTTTGTCACTGTTGCTTTGTAATATTAATATAACTTTCTCTCCAAATTTGTGATTCCACCAGCTTTTGTTGCTCAAGATTGGTTTGGTTATTCTGGGTCTCTTATGGTTCCATATGAATTTTAGGATAGCTTTTTCTAGCTCCGTGAAAAATGTTGTTGGTATTTTGGTAGGACATACATCGAATCCAACATTTATTCATGATTTGAAAAACCTGATGAAAATAAGTAGGGAAAGACCTTAACTCAACGTGATAAAAAACCATTTATACGAAACTTACTACCAACATTGTACTAAATGGGGAAAAATTGAAACCATTTCCCCATAAGTCAGGAACAAGACAAGGCTGTCCACTCTCACCACTCCTATTCAATATAGTACTCAAGCTTTTGGCCAGAGCAATCATGCAAGAAAATGAAACAAAGGAAACATATATTTGAAAGTTTGAAGAGAAACTATCCTTATTTGCAGATGACATGATTCTTTACGTAGAAAACTCCAAAAACTCTAGCAGAGTACTCTTAGAACTAATTAACAGATTCAGCCAAGCTTCAGGAAGAAAAGTCAATACAAACAAATCAATAGTATTGCTCTACACTAACAATGAACTCACTGAGAAAGAGCTAAGAAGAATAATTTCATTCTCAAAAATTTAAATACCTAAGAATAACTCTAACCAAGAAATTAAGGGACCTCTACAGTAAAAATTATACTGTACCAAAAAAAGAAAAAAGAAAGAAATCAAAGAGGGTATTAGAAAATGGATAGACAACCCCTGTTCCTGGATAGGCAGAACTAACTTGTCAAAATGGCCATACTGCCAAAACTGATACACAGATTCTGAGCCTGTTCTTTTCTAGCCCTTAGTCAGCCCTCCCCCATCCCTAGTTAAGACAACCCTTCTTCAGAGAAGGCACAAAGCAATCAGTTAGGCTTCAGCTCTAAATATGTTAATAAGGTCAACCTCGTCCCCACACACCTCTATTTCTTGTCACTCAGCCCCTTTGAGAAAAAATAGCTTGTGAGCTGGGGGTCTAGCTAAGTGTCTGTAGAGCACTTGCCTAATACGCTCATGGTCCTGGGTTTAATCCCCTGTACAGCAAGAAAAGAAAGAAGGAAGGAAAGGAAGGAAGGAAGGAAGGAAGGAAGGAAGGAAGGAAGGAAGGAAGGGAGAGAGACAGAGAGAGAGAGAGAGAGAGAGAGAGAGAGAGAGAGAGAGAGAACTGTGTCCTCTCCTTGATGTCCTGTCTCCTTAGCAGGAGGAAGAGAGGGAGGAAAAGAAAGTTGCAAACCTAGTATTGGAAGCTACCCAGCTGCCACTGTGTTCCCAGTATATACTTTTCACCTTTCCTGGGCAACTTCAGTGAGGTTCATACGTGGAGCTCCAGTTAATAGAAAATCCCTGAGTATCTGAACATTCAGGCTTGAGTGAAGTCATGTGGTCAGCAGCCTAGGTTCCCCAAGCATACTCCAGGGGCGAGCAGGCATGGTTGCCATGGGAACACAAGCTCTAAATTACTTTGTGTGTTTGGAAGCTGAAGACCTCAGCTTTGACACAAGTAGCCCAGAAATCCATTGACCTCCAATTAGGCTTTTGTTGTTTTCTTGAGGCATCTGTCTGCTTGCATCTTGCCTGTGCCTCTTGAGCATTTAACTCAATTTTGTAAAAAAAAAAAAAAAAAAATATATATATATATATATATATATATATATATATATATATATATTATTTACACCTTGATTATTCCAAAAAGGATTTAAGATACACTCAATACTTGAAGAGAGCCAGAATTAGATGTAAAGGAAAAAGATAAGGTAAAGGGGAAACAGTGGTGAAGAAGTAGTAACCAAAAGGGAATGTCAGAAGCCTCCACCAGATAAACGTGGGTCCTAAATGTGGCTTTAGCCTTTCATGTCAGGTAACAAAAGCAGGAGGTATGACCAATTACAAGATTCACAGATAAAAACAAATCAACTGCTTAACTAGAAGCACAAGTTACCCAACCTTAAGAATAAAAATCTGCCTTTTTTCCTGGAGACCCTTTAAGAAAACCATCCTTCTGTTTCTCTCTCTGTCTCTCTCTGTCTCTGTCTCTCTGTCTCTCTGTCTGTCTTTCTGTCTGTCTGTCTTCTCTCTCTCTCTCTCTCTCTCTCTCTCTCTCTCTCTCTCTCTCCCTCTGTGTGTGTGTGTGTGTGTGTGTGTGTGTGTGTGTGTGTGTGTGTGCTGGGAACTAAACTCAGGGCCTTATACCATACATACTATACAACTGAGCTACCTTCCCTGCCTTTTATATATATTTTTTTTATTTTGAGACAGGGTCTTGCTGAGTTGCCAAGGCTGTTCTCAAACTCACGATCCTCCTGCTTTAGCCTCCTATGCAACTGGGTTTGCAGGTGTGTGCCTCTGTATCCAGCAATAAATGTCTATTCTAACTTCAATAGATTGTCTTTTTTTCAAATCTTCTCAATCTTTGATATTGTTGTTGAGTGATTAATACACATTTTTGACAATTACAGAAGTGTGGAAGTAGGCTATAATAATGGAAAAATATGCAATCTTTAAAATTGAGCCAGTTCTTAAGCAGGCCCTGGTGGCACAAGCCTGTAATCCTAGCACTCTGGAAGGCTGAGGCAGGTGGATCATAAGTTCGAGCACAGCCTGGACAACTTAGTGACTTAGTGAGACCCTGTTTCAAAAATCAGAAATAAAAATGGGCTGGGGATGGAGCTCAGAATGAAGGCCCTGGGCTCAGCCAATTGTACTAAATACAAAAAAATGAGGTAGTTCTTTGTAGTAAATAAAAAATACGAAGTGCAGAACAATGTGTATAGTATGATGCCAAAAATTTCATTTCTTGTGTTAGTACAAATATCAATGGCAGGATGCTCAAGACAGGAGTAGGGGTCAAGGAGATTCCCTTTTCCCTGAGTTCCTTTTTGTACTTTGAATATCATATGTATGCATTAACTATTCAAAAGTACTTTTAAATGAGTAACATATCCTTGTTAGAGTAGTTAGAATAGAAAAATTTTAAAATGTAGGAAAGGAGCAAGGTCTAATGGTGACTACCTGTAACTCTAGCATTTTGGGAGGCTGAGACAGAAGGATTGTGAGTTCCAGGCCAGCTTGGGCAACATAGTGAAAAGTTGTCTCAAAAAAAAAAAAAGACATAGCCTAGGGATATTGCTCAGGTCTTATGTAAAGCAGTTCTGGGTTCTATCTCCGATACCACAAAAAAAGAAAGAAAGAAATATATACATAAAATAAAAATCTTTGCGGGAAGAGGGTGGTAGGGGTTACAGTGTCTAGAGATGGAACCCAGGACTTCATGCATGCTAGGCAAGTACTCTGCCACTGAGCTACTGAGCTACTGAGCTACACCCCAACTCCAAACTTTCTTTTTTGTGGTACTGGAACTTGAAACCAGAGCCTTCAAAATAAGCTACATCCCCAGCTCTCGCTCTCTCTCTCTCTCTCTCTTTTTATATTCTTTCTTTCTTTTCTTTTCTTTCTTTTTTTTAGACAGAGCCTCACTCTGTGGTCCAGACTGGTCTTGAACACAGCTGATTTTTTATTTTTGATTTTGATACAGTGTTTTGCTAAGTTACTCAGGCTGAGTGCAAACTTGCTGTCCTTCTGTTTCAGCCTCCCATCGTGCTGGGATTACAGGCCTGCACCACCAGCCTGGCTCAAACCTCCCTTTTCTGTGGCGGCCTATTTCCATGTAAATTAGTATAATCTTAAGTTTGTACATTTTGACAATATGGTTCAGAAGCCTTAAACATGTGGCAGCCATGGTGGCACATGCCTGTAATCCCAGCACTCTGGGAAGCTGAAGCAGGAGCTTAAAATTTCAAGCCCACCCTGGATAATTTAGCAATTTAGTGAGACTTGTCTCAAACTAATTTTAAAAAGTGGTACTGGAGATTTAGCTCATTGTGAGGGTCTCGGGTTCACCCCCTAGTGCCACAAAAAAAGACAAAATTTTGTGTATTATCTGACTTGGCAATTCTACTTTTAGAAATGTATACTAACAAAATAATCAAGTGAGTACCCAAAGATATATGCACAAGATTGTATGTCAAAACATTGGTTATGATGCATTCTACATGCCTAAGTAAATTATGGTGTGTCCTTAAAGTCTAACACTGTGCAACTGTGGGAAAAAAAAGGATAGAAATTTCTATTACCAACAGGCTTCCCAGAATGTATCAGTCTCTTTTTAAATGCCCTGTATCCTTCCTTCATTGCAGAATGAAAGCTTAAGCTATTGAGATTGAAGAATTCTAGCTTATGCTTAAGCAAAATGACCTTAAAGGTAGCATTTACTGACCCCTTATTATGCATAAATCATTGCCGTATGCACGGTACTTGTATCTACTTTCATCCTAGCAGCCCCAGACTGGCACTATGCTCACCTTAGAGAAAAAGAGGCTGGAGTCCAGTCTGGCAGTCTTTACTGAGTGGCAGTTTGTTGATCTGCTGTGGAACACTTGCAGAGTAGGGACAGCATCTACAATCTCTTGAAATCATGTCTCTCTTCACACAGAGGGGAAAGACGTGCATTTGGCACCGAGACACAGGCCCTGTGGTGAAGCACAGACGAGTGAGTTCTGTCTAACCGCGTGACCTTAAACTAATTCCTTAACCTTTCTGACCTTCGCTTTTCTGACGCATGAAGTGGGGGTAAGAGCTGCTTCCTTGCGGTTGGTAGTATGGATGAACTACGAGGAATGCAAGATAACTCAGCACAAGCTCCATGGCTTTGCATACCTGTAATCCCAGCACTTTGAGAGGCTGAGGGAAGAGGATCATGAGTTCAAACTCAGCCTGAGCAACTTAGCGATTTAGTGAGAACTTGCCTCAAAAAAAGGCTGGGGATGTACCTTAGTGCGAAGGTCGTGGGTACATCCCCAGTGCAAGAAAAGGGGTGGCGGGATCTAGAATCCAGTGCAGTTTAGGCACACATAGAAGCTCCTGACAGTAATTTCCTCTCTTCCCAGCAACGACAGAAATTCATGTGGGAAAGCTCATACTACATCAGGAGCCGGGAAGCCGCGTGCTGACCTGGCACCACGAGGGCTGTGCAGCCTTCGGCAAGTCACTTTGTCTCTCCTACGCACTTGCGTTTCGTTCTAAACTTGTAACATATGGACGTTTGCTTTATAGCAGTTGGATGTTTCTCTCTTTTTTTTTTTTTCCCATATCCAGCCACTCGAAAATGAAAGTGAAGGGGTTTGGGGTGTAGCCTGGTGGTAGAGCCCTTGCTTGAGGCCCTGAGTTCTACCCCCAGCACCTCAAAATCAAAAGTGAAGTAAAAGGGTTGGGTAAAACCCACCTTGGGTAGAACCGGAAAAAGAGTCAGATTGTGCCATCTTGGGGGCTTTTTGTGGAAGTTATGCATCTCAGGAAATATCTGTCAAAGACATGGGCTTTTGGAGCCTGGTAGCTGGAAGGGAACTTCAGGCTTCTCATTAATAGATACAAAACTAGCTTCCCCTCCTACCCAGCCTCCAGGAAATGCCTCCACAGGTTTGGGCCTCTCTGCCAAGGCAAGCCTTGAGCTGCTTCAGGGGCCCAGCTGCCTGTTGCCATGACAACATTCCCGCGTGCTTTGCATAGTGACAGGGATGCTAGGCTTTGCTAACAAAGTACTCTATAAAGGACTTCATGTCTTTGGCAGAGACAATTCTGTCTTCTTTTTTACATGGATAACTCAGGAGCTGTGACTCCGGATTTGGCAAGTCACTTACTCTGTCTTGGCCTGTGCCCCTGGGCTTTCCTTGAAGGCACAAGTTGGCAGTTTTCTTTTTGTATTTCCAAATATACCATCACCACCCTCTGTCTGTCCACTCACCCCTCCAAAGGAAAGAATGGTTTTTCCCTTACTCAGAGCCTGGGTAAATTCAGTATGTTTATGAAAACAGGAGGAATGGGCTGTTCTAATCACTTCTATGCCCTTGACTGACTGCTGAATCAAACGGTCCTCAATCCCTTTTCCTTTGTTTGGAATGTCCAGGGATTTTCAGGATTGAAACAGGAAGACTCTGTGGTGTCTTGCTGAATGATTCCCTAGAGCAGGAAATAGAATTTTAATTCTGAGTAGGCTGGGAAGGAAACAAGGCACCCCTAGGCAAGTACTGCTTCCCTCACTTAAAACCGTCAACTTGGGAAAGTTATTGAACTTCCCTGGCCTTAGTTTCCTCATAGATGCAGTTTGGATGATTATATAGGTCTTGCATTATGGTTGGAGTGTTACAAGGTTTAAATATATCTTTGTGTGTGGGTGGTACTAGAGATCAAACCCAAGGCCTTCACACTGAGCTACAGTCCCAGCCCATTTTTATTTTTGATTTTGAGATAGGCTTGCCTAGGTTGGGCTCAAAATTATGCTCCTACATCAGCCTCCTATAGCACTGGGATTACAGACCTGTGCGACCAGCCTCAGCTTTATCTATATTTTGAACCGACCTGCTTCTCTCTGTTCCTTTTGCCCAATCCTAACAATAGCCTGATGACCTCCCCAATTTTATTGAAAGGTCCTCAAGCCTGTCTTCTCCATAGTGTACAACATGATCCTTCAAACATTCATTTATTTAGCAGTCCTGGGGATGAAATCCAGGGCCTCATACCTGCTAAGCAAGCACTGTACCACTGAGCTACAGCCCCTAGTCCCTTTCAACCACTTAAGACACACAGTGAGACTGGGGTGTAGCTCAGTGGTGAAACACTTGCCTCTAAGCAGGAGACCTGGGTTCAATCATCCCCAGCTGTGGGAGAAAAAAAAAGTCACATCCTGTTACTTCCTTGCTTTAAAGCTCTCTAAGGGCTTCGCTGTATACTTCAAGTAAAACCTACCCTCACCCCCTCCTCTACCTCTAGACCTGCTGACTTCCTTTCTATTTCTTTTCTTCTTTTGTGGTACTAGGAATTGAACCCAGGGTTTGCGTGCTGGGCTGGTGTTCTACCACTGAGCTACATCACCAGCACACTTTTTTTTTTTTATCTTGAGACAGGATCTCACTAAATTGTCTAGGCTGATCTGGGACTTGTGAACCTCTTGCCTCAGTCTCCTGGAGTGGTGGGATCACAGATGTCCACTGCACCTGACAATCCTTTCCATTTCTCAGAGACATTGAAGTTCTTCTCACCTTGTGAACTTGATACTTTCTGTGCCTTCTACTGTCTCCTTCTCTGGCTTAATTCAAATTCCAAGTGACAGTCGTTGACCATTCTTCTGTGCTAGCCCACCACATGGCCTCGTCTCATCACTGAGCTGATTCCCCTCCTAGCGTTGCTCAGAAGGTAACTCTGCCTTGGTTATTTGCCTGTTTAGTTACTGTCTGCCCCCTCTGATAGGGCTGTAAGCTCTGTACATCTGCCTTGTGTTAGAGCAAAGAAGGCCCAGCAGAACCAAAAATATGACCAGCAGCAAGAGAATTTGCAGTAAAAATTTATTGCTCCCAATGAACCTCCATGTGAGTGACAAGTCCAGGTATAAGGTTCCCCATGACTCTATGCCTCGGTAGGAAGTCCAGGCTTAAGGCCTAAGGGATAAATAGGTAAGGCACAAGGCATAAAGGGGCATAAAAGCAATACAAGAAAGGGGTGATTGTGGGGTGAACAGAGTTTTTATGTCGTGTGAGTGGATTAGCCAGCACAATAGTCAGGGATTAGGCTATTTAGCTGACATGCAGGTTGGGGATTGGGCAGAAGAGGACAAAGTGAGGTTGCCTGATAGATTGAGAGAACAGGCAAGTGGGGTATGGGCTAAAGGAGACAAGTCTCCCCTGGGGGTCATAGTGTCACCATCAGTGACAGGGAAAGTAAGAATGAGAAGCCCCAACTACTGCCCTCAGAGGAATCATGGGCCTCAGTTTTTCCCATATACTTGCCACTGTGGACAGACCAGAACCAGGGTCTGGATCAGAAGGGTCTCTGGAGACTTGCAAAGGAAACCTTCCTGGGCTGGGAACTGCATGTGCCTCTGAAGGTCCGGAAGGACAGCAGGTTTGGGAGTGGGTCAGGGTAGGCACAGGGAGTGAGTGAGGCTTGAAGCTTGTGCACCGCCCTCTCCACTGGTTCCCAGGGTCTGCAAAGTTGTTATGTTGGGGCTGGAGAAGTCAGGTTACTGTGGCCAGAAAGGGGTGAGGGTGTCACTGTCTGTTAGCCAGAGTCATATACAGAGAGCCAAACTGTGCGTGTGTTTGTGGGGGTGGGGGTGGGGTGGGGGTGGGGGGGACGGCCGAGAAGTTCAGCACAGGAGCCCCACGCCTTGTTCATCTGTCTTTCCCCCAGTGCACAGCACAATGCCTACATAAAACAAGCTCAGTAGCATGTATTGAAGGAAGGCAGGAAGGCAGGCAGGCAGGAAGAAAAGAAGGAAGGGAGGGACGGAGGGAGGACGGCAGTAAGGAAGGAAGGAAGGTAGCAGAAAGCAGAGTTTTAAGAACAAAGCCTGAAAGAAAGCAGAGCACAGTACATATCTGTGCCTTTCTTTTTGCCTTCTTCCATCATGTGGTTATAAGGCAAAGGGTTCTCTGCTAGACCTGTGGCCTCTCAAGTAGAGGGCACATCATCTTTGGAGGGCAGGAGGAACCTATTAGAATTTCTGTTAACGTTTTATCATGTCTTAACTTCCATGTTTGTCTGTGTTTTATAATTTATAAACCTGATTAGCACAGTTACATGCATACAGTTTGTAAAGGGGCTGGAGGAATTGTTCAGTGGTTAGCACTTGCCTAGCTTGTGCTAAGTGCCTGAGTTCAACTCCCCAGAACCACATAAGCCAGGCGTGGTGGTGCACGCCGGTAATCCCAGCACTTGGGAGGCTGAAGCAGGAGGATTGCCGTGAGTCCAAGGCCAGCCTGGGCTCCACAGTGAGTTCAGGACTAACCTGAGCTACAGAGCAAGACCCTGTCTAAAAAAATAAATAAATGAAAAGTAAAAACATATAGTTGATACATAAATGTAAGTATCTTAGATGATAGGCTCAAAAATACTTGGAGATCACTACTGAGGAGAAGCAAACTGGCAGACTATTGACAGAAAGTCACATGTAGATAAGTTGGAGTGGGCTAACAGATATTTTCTGAAATGGAGGTGGGCACTTTGGGGAACCAGTGGAGAGGGCGGTGCACAAGCTTCAAGCCTCACTCACTCCCTATGCCTACCCTGACCCACTCCCAAACCTGCTGTCCTTCCGGACCTTCAGAGGCACATGCAGTGCCCAGCCCGGGAAGGTTTCCTTTGCAAGTCTCCAGAGACCCTTCTGATCCAGACCCTGGTTCTGGTCTGTCCACAGTGGCAAGTATATGGGAAAAACTGAGGCCCATGATTCCTCTGAGGGCAGTAGTTGGGGCTTCTCATTCTCACTTTCTCTGTAACCAGAATGGTACCTGAAACATAGTGGGTGCTTCCACCACCTGTGAATATACCTGTTGACTAGCCCCAGTGCATAAGACAGCCCCTCCGAGTTTCTGAGCTGATAGGACCCTCAGGAAACAATTCTACCTGTATGTTTTACTGACCAAATAGGAACTAAGTGGGGCTCTGAGAGCCAGGATCCACTCAAGGTCAAGAAGCATCCAGCCCATACTTTTTCCACGGTGCTTGCCTCTCTTAGCTTCCCGGATGTGTGCTTCTTTATGATCTGGGCCTTGGCTGGTTCTGTCACCTTAGCCTTGTTGTACTGCTACTCCCAGCAGCAGACTCAGGAGGCGCTCTGACTTTCTTACTGAGACAGGAACCAAAGAAGAAAATATTCTTCAAATCACAATCCCACAGCCTTTTCTCTCCTCCAGGTCTACTTTCTTATACCCACACCCATCCCTTCCTTAGACGTTAATGACGTTATTGTCCTGCTAGTCACTTTTGCCCTAAATACAACTGCTCAGTTTCTTTTCAGAGCTGCTAGGTGTCTGGAACTTAAAAATATTCTTTGTGAGCATTTAATATACGCATCAGAAAGTGCCCACGTTGATGAGTGTATTCATTCCCCAGGTCAAGAAATTACCCATGACGAGGGCCCCAGGGGCCTTCCTCGAACACATTTTTAACTGTCATGCAGGTCTTTCCTCCAACATCACTGTGAGGAAGACAATCCAATTAACAGACACCGAATTATTTTTCTTTAAATCAACTCATTTAATTCTGCCTCATATATTTATGAAATTAAACTTCTCGTGCATTCAACTTTTTCTTCTACTTATTATTAGAGTCTAATAAACATTAGAAAATACATAGTTATTAAGCTTTAAAGGATTTAAAGGGTCATCCATGTAGTCCTAAAAGTCCCCCTCACACTAACACTTTATACCACTAGTGAAACGTGAACCACGTTTTGGAGAACATTGTACTGCGGGGATTTGCACAGGGGAAGGCTGCTTACATTGGAAAAGATGAGAAAAGGCTTTGAGCCACACCAGGAGCCATCTGCTTTGGACCTAAAGTATATGGCAAGTCCACAGCTATGACACACAACAGGGGGCTCCGTTTTGGCTACAAGGGTCAACGAAAGCATGATGGAGGAAGCGACATTCAGGCTGGATCTGGAGAGATGAGGATGGCTTTTCATGAGCAGAGATGGAAATAGGAGGAAAGTTATTCTAGGAAGAAGCAATAGAAAATAGAGAAGATTTCTTTGAGGCTGGAAGAGGAGTTCAGGCTTGACGCACTGTGACTGCAGCACAATTGGAAAGAGTCTCCAGGGCCAGGACTGAGCGGGTTGCACATAGCATTGAAACTGCCAAGGATGGGCTTCCGGTAGGCTGTGGCCTGCTGCAGTCACAGTTGGAGCTGTGTCCTGGAATTCTCTGCTCATTATGGAACTCATACCTAGAATATTCTCACACCAGAGACTGGGGGGGGGGGGGGTAGTTCAGAGTTTAAAGTGCCTATCTCACACACACGAGGCCCTGGGTTCAATTCACCAGCACCACATAAGCTGGTTGTGATGACACATACCTGTAATCCCATGACTTGGGAGGCTAAGGTAGGATTGCCTTGAGGTCAAGGCCAGCTTGGACCAGCCTGAGATACAGAGCGACCCTGTATCAAGAAAGAGAAAAAAATGGAAAGAAAGAAAGTAAGTTTGTACACCAGGAGAGACCGAGCATGTGCAGGTCACAGCAGATGGGGACAGCAGAAGAGTGAATGGACTTCGAGTTGGCCTAATGTGGGTTTAAGTCACCACCATGCCACCTTCTAGCTTTATCTCTTTACCCAGTCTCTATTTCTTCATCTTCAAATAGGGGCCCAGTGATCCATACCTGATAGGAGTGACAGCATGAGGACGGTGACTAGCTGGTTCTTGTCCCAGCACTGGGCAGCAGTCTGGGGATAGTCCTGCCTGCCCCTTGCCCACTGACTTTCCTGTCTCCTACCACCTTACCTGCTTCCCACTTTCAAGTATAGAAGGGTCTGGCCAATGAAGTGACATCAGTGAACCCTAAGCTCTTTCACTTTGGGGACATGAACCCCAGAGTTGCTTCTCTCAAGCCTCACACTTTTCTGGCTTCTCTCCCATGTGTCTAAGGCACCAATGAGAGTGTGGGCACTTACCAAATAGTCCTCTCTCCTCCACAACCATAGCTGCTCCTGGCCGGCTCAGCTTATGCACATGTTATTTCCTCCCCAGCTCTGTTTGGCGATACATGGGAGTTCTTGCCTCCTAAAGCCACTGTACCTCCCTCCCTGAGCGTAGCACGCAGTGACGAGTGCAGCTGAACCTCCCAGAACCTTTCCACGGGCAGCCATGTTGCATCCATGGCTCTATCAGAACAGCCACCACCAGGATGTTCTCCGGAAGTCAGAAAGGCTGAAAAGGAGAGGCGAGAGGAAGGTGTATTCATGAGCAGGGTAGCTTGGCCCGCCCCCTTGCACTGGCAAACACTCACTCAGCCATCCTCTGGGCTGGGCCTTCTGCCAGGAACAGCCTCAAGAAACTAAACTCAGATTTATCCCTCAAAGAACTCAGAAGCTGCCAGAGCAGGGAAAATTCATGACCACGTGGACGATTTCTAACAATTTCAGAACATATATGTTTAAGGACAAGTGAGCAACTCAGTCATTGATGAACATGCTCAGAGGAGGGAGTTATCTGCAGACTGGGGCTCTTAGGGCACAGCGGCTTTTGAGTTGAAACTTGAGAGACAGTCCTCAGATTTTGAGAACACTCAGGAGAAGCAGTGATAAGGTGATGGGAAGCATGTTTTTTGCAAGCATCAACTATGTGCCTGGTGTGCTATGTTCTGACACAGATGTCCCCCAATCTAGTGTGTTCCTTCTATCCACAGAAATACATTCCTAGGCCTCCAATGGATGCCTGAAATCAATGACAGCACTAAACCTTGTATAGACTGTTTTTGTAAGTACATATATTCCTATAGTAAAGCTCAATTTATAAATTAGACACAGTAAGACATTAACTACAACTACTAAAAATTATAGCTATACTACATAACAAAAGTTGGGTAAATGTGGGAATCTCTCCAGATTATTGTGTATAACTGTACTGTATTCACCTTCTTTGTGGTAGTGTGAGGTGGCACAGTGCCTGTGTGATGGAATGAAGTGAGGTGAATGATGTGGACTAACTTTAGGTTTCTCACAGTACATCACAAGGCGGGTCACCTATTTTGGCTGGTCTTTTTTATTATCAAGCCATGACGATGTCAGTAGTTGGTTGTCAGGAGCAGAATATAGTAACGGTTGAGGACCTTTGATAACTGAAGGATTTTTGCTGAAACCTTTTGGAAAAACAGTGTAATTGGAAGTTGTTGTCCACATGTTTTGGGCCCTGGTGACTCCTCTGCACTTTAGTGATGTAGGTTCTATTGGGCATCTTTTCCCAGGAGAGCTCCCTTGCGTAACACTTGAAAGCTGGCTTTGGATGATATTCTTTCTCCTTATAATCAGTGTTTTCAACCCTGATGGAAATGGGGCAGCAGCTTCTTCCACAGACACTCTCTCCAATAAATTTTACATTTTTTTCAGGCCAAATCTATTCCTGAATCTGTGAAACCATCCCCTCCTTGCAGTGAGCCTTGTTGTCACTCATTTCAGGAAATTCTGTGTTGAAGTCTCCATATAGACTTAGCACTTTCTGGTACCATATTTTCTGTTCATTTCTAGCACCCAAAAGCTGAATGTCCTTTGCACATATTTTCCTCTTCCTTCTTCACAATTTCATGGATAGAGTTGTTTTTACTGTTGATCTGAGAAACCTTGGCATATAATTTTATTCTTTCCTTATTGAGAATTTTCACTTAAAGGATCCACTTTTGGCTTCTCTTTGGTATGTTCAATTGCCACCCTCACTACTTTTGTGCTTTGGCGCTGTTATTAAGTAAAATAAGAGTTACTTGAACAGGAGCACTGTGATACTATGACAGTCAATTGAATAACTGAGAAGATAGAGTATACAGTCTGGATACACTGAACAAAGGGATGGTTTATATCACTGGTGGAATGGAGTGGGATAGCATAAGGTTTTATTATGCTACTCAAAATGAGGCATAATCTAAAACTTAGAATTACTAATTTCAGAATTTTTATTGAATATTTTTGGATCTTGGTTGATGATGGGTAACTGGAACTGCAGAAAACAAAACTATACCTAAAAGAAAACTACTGTAGCTGACAAGTTAGGTGGGGTTTTTGCCCCCTAGCTTATAAGATGAGAAAATTGAAGGCTGAGGAGGGCAAATGACTTGTGCAAAGGTGACAGAGGTAGAAATGGCAGACTGAGATTTTGAATCCAGGTTTCTCTGACTACGTAGCCTTAGCCTGGCTGCTTTGCCGCAGAGTGATACATCGTAACGAGTAGTCCAGATTGAATGGGAAGTGGAATTTGTTTCAGAGAATAGAGGGAAGGTAAAGAGGTCAGATGGAGCTGGTTCTAAGTATAGGCCAGATACTTTAGACAATAAATCAGCAGAAGAGTCCAAGCAAGGGGAGTAATATGATTTAGTTTGCATTTCTAAAAGCTTACTCTGGCTGTTGTGTGATGAACAAATGATTATAGTATGTGAGAGTGGAAGCGAGGAGCCCCTTGAAGAAGATATTCATTGCCGAGTTTTAGGGAGGGAAGATTGCAGCTAGGACCAGAGGAAAGAAGTGAAAGTGATGCTGAGAAGCACTTAAATTTGAGACAGTCTAAGTACACTATGCAGGACTTAGCAAATGAACAAGGGAGGGAGAGGACACTGGTAATGTCTCAAAGTGTTTTCCATTCTCTTTAAATGATAAAGAGGGATATGGTAGCAAAAACACTGACTTCAGGAATAGATAGACAGAGGTCCTATGTTAGTTAGCTTTCTGTTACTATAACAAAATACCTGAGCTAATCGACTTATGAAGAGACAAAGTTTGTTTTGGCTCACAGTTTTATAAATTCCAATTCATGATTGAGTGGCTGTTGGGCCCAGGTGAGACAGCATATCATAGTGGGAGTACATTGCAGAGCAAAACCACTCACTTCATGACCAGAAAGTGAGGGATAAAGAGGAAAAGACTGGAATCTTGCAATCCTCTTCAAATGCACACTCCCAGTGACTAGGGATCTCCCACTAGAAATCACCTTCTGAAGGTTTCACCACTTTTCAATAGTGCCATCATGGGGACCGGGTTCAAATTCTGTTTGCCTCATGCATAGTTGAGTGTATTTAGCCAAGGAAGAATGTGTGACTCCCAGTAGCAATGAGAACGGAAATCTACAGCAACCTGGGTTGACACTTGCTATCTTTTAAAGCTTGATTTTCCTCCTGGACTTTAAAGTTTGCACTGAGAAATCTGCGGTAGTTCAAATGGGTTTCCCTGGGTAGAATAATGTCAATTTCTATGTCTCTCTTGCCGCTTTTAATATTGTCTCTTAGTGTTGTATTTCTGAAGTTTTGTTTATGATATGTTGTGGTGAGTCTTGCTGCTAGTTGAGGTTACTTGGTGTTCTATAAGCTTCTTGTACCTGAAAATTATGGGTTAAGGGGTGCCAGGGATGCAGAAGAGAAGCAAACACGTGGAACACAGGCTATAGACTTCCCCGTGTAAAAAAAGGAAACAGGATTGAGGAGGCAGAAAAGATGCAGGCAGAAGCCAGGGCCTGTGGTACAGGCCTGTAATTTCACCCCTTTGGGAGGCTGAGGCAGAAGGATTGCAAGTTTAATCCCAGCCTGGCCAGCCTAGCACCTTAGTGAGACCTTGGCTCACATAAATGATAAAAATGGGGTCTGGGAATGTAGCTCAGACCCAGAGGCCCTATGTTCAATCCCCTGTGCCAGAAAAACAAAGATGCAGGGAGGAGAAACCTGTGCCTGATACTCTTTTGGTGCTTTTACTCCTTTGCAAACAACTTGAGCATATGTGAAGGAAGAGCGGAATAAACTAGTAGCAACCTCAACCAAGCTTCCTTCCTTCTCTTAGCCTCTATTTCAATGTCTGGATAGTAGATTCAACCAAAACCTGCCTGACAGGGCTATTGGGAAGAATATCTGCAATGATGGTTTTATTTATGTATTTATTTATTTATTTAGTGGCATTGGGGATAGAACACAGGGCCTTTGTTCTGAACTACACCCTAGCCCACTTTTTTGTTGTTTATTTGAGACAGGGTTGCACTAAATTGCAAAGTTGCACAGACTGGAATCAAACTTGTGGTCCTCTTGCCTCAGTCTCCCCGAGTGGTGGGATTACCACCAGGCCCAGCTGCAATGATGATTTTTAAAAAGAGCTTTGAAGAGCTGAAGGTGTAGTGGCGGAGCACTTTCTCAGCACGTGCAAGGCCCCGGAGCTCTATCCCCAGCACTGCAAAGCAGAAGTACTTTGACGAAAGTTTCTGTGGTCCTGGTCAAGTTCAACTTGTTCATCTGGGCACTGAGTACATAAGGTGTGTTCCATTTGTGATCATTCATTCATTCTTCGCCCTCACCTGTCCATCTTCTTACTCCCCAAACATTTCCTAAACTTGCCTGCTTCTTTTTACACTTCCTTGCCGGATCCCTGGGAATATAACCCCGAATGTCAAGTGCCGTAACTCAGTTGAATTTGACTCTGGTTTGACTTTCCGGCAGTTCCACACATTTTAAAATCATCTCCAAGTATCATGGCTCTGTCTTTCCCATGGGATGCTTTTTTTTTTTCAGTCCATTTGTACAACCTTGAACTTACCAAGACTTATATGCAGGGCCTACCCCTAGGGCAGGAAGCAGTGTTCCCCAAACTTCAGTGATTCACTTATCACCTTCAGGATTTTTGCCACATTTATAAATCTTCATTTTTTTTTTACTATATTCATATATCTCTTTTCCCAAGATGCCATTCTCCTAGCCCTTCCCTCTTGCTCTGGGGCTGCTATTTCCCAAGCTTACCCTTCTGGTGTCAAGCTGGTCCCCTTGGAGGCTTTCTGCCATGTTCCACAATGAGTTGCAAAGCCCACATAGGTATCACACCATCCCATAATTTTTCTGTATAATTATGTCTTCTTCATTGGGTGGGGGGAAGGATATTTGTGGAATTGTTGAAGGAAATTGAGGAGATCTTTAAAAGCTGGGAGTTCTGGTGAGGGTTCCTGGTAGGGGTAAGTGCACATAGTTACCAGTATTCCGTCCACTATCTGTGTCTGGCCAACTGTTCATCCTGCATGACCCAGTCCAATGTCCCTCCCTCTGGGAATTACCTCCAGCCCTTCCAGGCTGAAGAGGTTTCTCTGTAATACTCCACTATTTCTAACCTTCCCTGTCTTGTCCTCGTCTGGGAACGTGTTGGTCATTCTTCCTGGATAGTCACTTGTATCTCTTGCCCCTGACACTAGCAGTAGGCCTGGCCAGACCACAGCAGGTCCCTGGGAACTGTTGACAGAATGTTGAAATCACTGGGTAGTTGAGTGGGTGGCTGGATAGTTGGGCAGATGAATTTCACTTCAGACCTCTTGGCTTGCCCTAAAGTCAGAAAGCTTTGCTGTCTCAGTGACACAGTGCCCCAAGTCTGCCAAGTGGAAGTCCTAGCGAGGCCCACAGCCACTGGGCTCTATTCCCACAGTTATGACAAACAGGACACCTGCCTTGAGATCGTAAGTCCAGTGACATCAGCACTGAGCAGTACCATGACTTAGCTAAGTAAGTGAAGTTACTTAAGACTGTCCAGCTTTGGCAGAGTTGACGCCAGGATCCATAGTCCTTGCCCACACTGCCTGTTTGTTGAAGCTGGAACAGGCTGCTGAGCCAGCACCACCTGCATCATGTCACTTTCCCACAGGGCTGCAGCACTAGTCGTGGCAGGCAGCTGCGGGATTATGCTGTGAGCGTGCGCATGGATTTTCTGTAGGACATGGAAGGAGCCCTCTCATTGGCTGCTGAGGGTCCCGGTTCCAGTCTGTGAATCTCTGGGCTGCCAGCCCTGCCCTCCCATGGGACAGCAACGCGGGCGAGAGAGGGGAGAGTGGATTGAGGCTTCAGGTGTGTCTGACAAGGAAGCAGGTACACCTGGTGGCCACATTGGGTATTCCAGAAGCATCCGGCTGTGCTAGCTAGCTCCCTCCCAGCCTGCAGCCCGGCAGCCTCATGCTCTACCCAAATTTCCCCAGGTTTCGGTCGGGACTTGGAGTCCAGAGCCCATTGGCAGCTGTCTCTTACAGAACTGGATCTGTCCCCTAGTAGAACAGGGAGCTGTGTCACTTAGAATTCCTGGGCTGCACATTCCTTCACTAGTCCCTGTCACACTCCCAGATAAGGCTCTGTTATTGGCCCCTCGCTCTTGCAAGCTTCTGCAGACCTAGTGAGCGAGCGAGCGAGCAAAGGAGCAGACCAGCAAGCAAGCAGCAGCAGGAATGACAGTGTGAGGGCACGGGCAGCCAGGAACGGCGAGGGTGGGTGAATGGGGTCCTGGAGGGCGCCCCGTTGGTCCCGAGTGTCGACTCAGATGGGGTGGGAGCTGCGCACAGGGCTCACTAGGGTTCCTCTTGGAACCTGAGCTGCTCGACCTGAGTGGAGAACTGAGCAAGGGGAAGGGGGAGGGGAAGAGAGAGGAGAGAGGGAAAGGAGGGAGGAGAGAGAGAGAGAGAGAGAGAGAGAGAGAGAGAGAGAGAGAGAGAGAGAGAGAGACTGAGAGAGAGCCTGGGGGAGAGAGACTGAGAGAAGCTCCTAGCAGCCTCTGATCCAAATGAGAGGGTCAGATCTGGACAATTCCGTGCCAGTGGCACAAGTGGGATTTGGAAGAGCCATGTGTCTAAGAAGCGAAGCTGAGGTGATGTAAGCACCTGGGGAGGAGCACAGGCGGACCAGGAGGAGGAGGAGGAAGAGGAGGAGGCGGCAGCGGCGCGGTGGCTGCCAGTCCAGAACAGAATGATGGGCAACTCTCACCACAAGCAACCGAGGAGTAGGAGCCAAAGCAGGATGCATTCAGCAACAGGTACTCTCTTCCCTTCCCTCCTTTCTCCAGGGCTCCTACAACAGGGCCTTCCCTGTGGCTCTGAGCAGGGCCCCTGACCCTTGGTGTGACTTGCAGGGGCTGGCAGGGGGCGGGGAGAAAGCCTGAGAGAGATGCGGTGAACTCCCAGCTCCCCTGCTCCCATGCCAGGGTAAATTGCATAAGTCTGAGATCCCTGAGCTGGCAGGGGCTGGCTTCTTTTCGAGCAACCCTGTGTAGCCTCTGGAGGGTGGCTGGAGTGTCAGGGAAGTGAGCAATGTGAGCCAATGACTGAAGTTTATTGCAAGGACTGTGCTTTCTCTCTGGATCTAGTAGGCAGAGTCTTGGAACCATGCTTGGCTTTAGGAGCCTCCTTTGTTATTCAAATCTTCATCTTGCCCCAGCCCCCATCCCCGCCCCTCACATGTACACCTACACCTCTCATGGCTCTACCTCATATGCTGCATGCACAGAATGACCCCGACAAATCTGTTTCTTGCTGTGTAATGCCCTGCCCCCCACCACCTCGCTGCCCTCCCCCTCCCTGCCCCAACCCTGGCAGAGCTCTTCTCCCTGCGCGGAGGAGAGAAGCATTAGCCAGCCTTAAATTAGTTGACCTCCCACCCTGGATGTGCTTTGCTTTGCTCCCCGCACTCCTCCAGACATGGGCTCAAGGGTGCTGGCTAGTTTCCCATAACAACTTTCCGGATGCTCACAGGGTGGAAATCAGAGTCTGGAGATAACTTTTCCTAGCTGCCTTTGCAAAGCAATGCAAGAGCCATGTGAAAGTAAGTTCACATTCACCCCGCTCCCTTGACTCCTTACCATTCTACCTACTTCTTGGCCATTCAGAAGCGCCTTCCACTGCTACCTAGAATCAGATCTTCCGCACTAGGGCCAAGGACACTTTGTCTTCAAGCCTCCCTTCCTCTTTCCTGACGGTGCCCCCTTTTCTCTCTTCTCAGGGGCTCTCTTCACACAGAGTCCAGGAGAAGCAATTCCCTCTGTGATTCGGGAGGTTCTCATCCACCGTTCAGGCCAGTGAGAATGAAGGGAAAGTTTTTGCCAGCTGCATCTCAAGTTTACTATAAGAAAGCAATGGCTGCATCTGTGTCTTCCTGAAAGCCTGCTGTGCTCTGCCTTTTCCTGGCGGTTCAGCTGGCCATGCACTTGAGGGGAGTTGTCCAGGGCCTGACAGTCCTGGGGGCAGGAATACATGAGGTCTCATGAGGTGTAGTGAGAATGGAAGCTGGCAGGCCAGAGAACCACCACTGGGGCTCACCTTTCGAAATAGGGCTTGGCTGGCCTCTTGAGTGAGCTGAATTTGGGCACCTGTGTCTTTTGAACTAAGCCAAGGATAAAGATTCTAACTTGAAGTTTCTTTGCAATTTTCTGGGAACACTGTCCTCTAATAAACTATTAGTACGTAAATGGCTGAACCACCAACTCATTGTATCCTGCTTCTCTGCCTCAGCGCTAGGGGCTGAGGACCTGCTGGTATTACACTGAGATGCTCTCTGTAGCTCAGCCTGGGAACTTGTGGATAACTTTCCACATACTCTGTGGTGCTACCGTTTAGTACAGTCATTGGCTGCCATTTCATTTCTTAGAAATTGCTTTGCCAATTCTAGCTGTAACCCAGGGTCGTCCTGGAGGCAGTACCTATCAGAGCAGTTTCTGGCAGCAAGAGGATGTGGCCTCATGACCATTTCTCCCTCCCTGTCCTTTCTACCTTTTGGGCTTCTTTTGCCTCCAGCACTGTGTCTGCTTGATCGACATCCCTGCATAGTTCCAATGGTCTCACGGGGACACTCACTCCCAGTGGGCTAACGTAGACAAGCACAGTAGTTAGCCTCCCATTCAAGGAGGGGAAACAAGCCCGCATGTGGATATGGGGCATAGATCTGTCCTGTTGTGGGCAGAAAAGGCTTCATGGAAGAAGAAAGTATGGGTTCCTTTGACCACCATTGAGTACAAATGTCCTTTCCACGGAGTTCAGTCTTAGGTTTGTGTCCCCTCTTGCTCTGCACCTTCTCAATCCAAGCTGCCCCCGAGGAGACTGCCTTTATAGGCTTGATCTCCATATCTCAGTCTGCTGCTCAGATTCGCCAGCCTATCGCTGCATGTGCCTGACTGAACGAGTATCTCACTCTCGTGTGAGTGCATACCTCTGTACTGTGCTTCCTCTTCTTGTGCCCCTTTCTCTTCCATTTTCCTCTTGATGCTATCACTTTCTTTTCCATAACCCAAACTAGAAACCTGGAGTCGTCCTTCACCCTTCTTTCATGCACCTCACCTCACACTTACAATTTCCATCCCTCCTCCCTCCCTTCATCCATCCACCAGCTATACACCATTGAGGCTTCTTCTGTGACATGGTTGCCTCCCCTTTATCCCACTGTCAGTATCTGAGTTCAGACCCTTGGCCACCTTTGCCTGTTCTACCACTGGCTCCCCTCCCCGCACATTTGACCTCCTCCCATCCATGCCTGCCACAGCCTCCAAAGTGACCTTCCTTGGCACTTCTTGCTATGACCCCAAACTTTGCCAATTTAGGGATGAGAGATTGAGATTGCTCCCCAGGTGTGGGCTGGATCCCAGGTGGCCTAGAGGATCATTGTGGGTGGTACTAAGAAAACTATCTCCCTTATAGAACTCTGTATGTATTTCAGTGTGTATTAGAAAAAATATAACTAGCTCAGCATGGCAGTATATATTTATAATCTCAACACTCTGAGAAGCTGAGGCACAAGCATTGCAAGTTTGAGCCCAGCCTGGAAAACTTAGCAACTTAATGAACCCCTGTCTCAAATAAAAGGGCTGGAGATGCACGTCAATTGAACCCAGGGGTTCAATCCCCAATATTGCAAAAGAAAACCCATTTTTAGATAGTCTGTCTTAATTACTTACTTGTTGCTGGGACACATTACCCAACACCCACAACTTAAGGGGGGAAAAGTTTATTTTATCCCACAGTTTCAGAAGGCCTTGATCCATTCACAGACAGCTAGTAAAGGCAGAAAGGGTCTGGTGGAAAATACCTGTTCAGGACGTTGTAAGAAGGATATGGGGCTCCATCAGAAGCTGGGGCAAGAGTATATATCCTTCCTGGCCACGCCTCCTAGAAGCGTGTGAAGTTCATAGATAACTCGCAACATCCAAACACATGAGGCTTTGGGGTGACATTCTAGAGCCAACCCATAATATATATATATATATATATATATATATATATATATATATATATACATATATATGCACATATAGATATAGATATAATATAGATCACCTAACTCAAGGTTTGTCACATATTTTGAATTAGGACAAGATTAAATGTTTTAAAAACCAATTCTTTTAAAAATAAAACGATAAAGTGAGTAGTATATGTGTTGTGTGGAAATGACAATGGTTGAAAAACTGAACCACAAGTGCTTGAAGTTTCCTTGGCAAATATGTCCTGAACATCCCCACCTGCTTCTCCACTTGCACGTGCTGATGCTTCTCACCTTGAACTTGATGATTCAGCTATGCAAATGACTTATGTGTGATTCTTCAAAATCAACCATTTCATGCCTAGGCATGTGCACTTTCCCCTGCCTGGAGTATCTTCTTCACACCCCATCTTCTCCTGGAAATTTCCTATTCATCCTTCAAAATCCTCATCTGGTATCACCTCTTCCCTGAAACCGTCCTTGACTAGTTTCCTTTCTCCATACAAAATTAGTGAAAAGAGTTCATCACTTCCTCTTCTATACTAATTTGGTATCTTTTGCATAATTTTGTTGGAGCGGATGTTTTCATTTTGTAGTTATTGAATGTTTATCTCCTCTATAAAGGCAAGCTTTTCAAGGACTACAACTTGAAAGGGTGGGAAAGAACTATTGAACAAGACTTGGAAGACTTGGCTTCTGGTCTCTCTTGCCCCTCAACTTGGAGAGTCATCCTAGGCAAGTCGTTTCCTTTTCTACCTCATCATCGTTGGGCTACGAGAAGCTAGGGATCCTTCGGGGGACTTGTAGCACATTCACACAATGGTTTCCTCAATGTGGTGTGAGCTAGAAAAGCGTTCAGAAAGTTAAAATTGCTTTTCACGTGAAGAAGAGTGATGGTGATCACAGATGGGGAAATACTGGGCATTTGCCCCAAGTCTGGAGCCCAAAGAGGTTCTGCTTATTTGGAAGGTCACAAGGAGCAGCCGGTGAGACAAGCCCAGCAACTGGTGCAACTAGATGAGGAAAACTAGCCGCGTAGCCTGTGTTTGGGGGAGCACAATGAGGGATAGTCACAGCATGTGAAATCCTAGCACTATCCTGGAGTATTGATGGCTTTAAGGCTGGAAAGCCTTGGCCACCAGACTCTTAGGGTAGAAGGGATTTCACTTCTTGAACAAATCTAGCCCTGTCATTCTGTGAATATGTAAGTTGTAGAAGAGGGTGTGTGCCTGTGCCCTGTCATATGTGCTTGGCTGTGCATACAGGAGTCATCTCATTGAACTAGTATCCCACAGAGAAGGGAAAGGGAACCATCCTAGTACATGCCAGCACTTTTTATCTGCCACTTTACTTAATCCTTGGATCAGTCATCAGACAGTGATTATTGATACCATTTTACAGATGAGAAAATTGAGAACCAGAGAGAGAACTGCCTCACAGTCTGATAACAGGAAGTTGTAGAGTTAGGATTTGAGCACAAAGTCAATCTGTGTCCCAAGCCTGTGTACTTTGTATGATGCTGTGTGTTTCTCAGGATCTTTGCAGTGTGGCAGGAATTAATATCCCTGCAGACTTGATATGGCAAAAGGAAAGCTCTATGTCTGTATTCTGGTACAGTGAGCAGTCTCTGTAGCAGCAAGGACTGTGATGACCAAGTTGGTGGAAGTCCCACCATATACTGTTTGATGGCATGTTTGTACTGCTGGAATAATTGAACTTACTGAAGATTCCATGTTGGGTCTAGAAGCTAGGGTGGGAGATACCTGAGTGAACAAGAAAGTAAAAGATTCTTAGGTTTGAGACTAAATCAAGTGTTGAGAGAGGTTTCAGGTCAAGAGAAAAGTGGTATTGTGCTGGTTTCTAATACCCCCCTGCACCCCCC
>PVKB01001002.1:0-80464 GCA_004027205.1 Ctenodactylus gundi | reverse complement strand
TGAATTCTCACCATCTTTGATACCAGTGTGATGAAATCTAAAGTGACGGAGACTTAGAAAGGAGTCCATTGGTCCTATGCCCCCTAGCATCCTTTTTCCTAAAGACATAGCTCCTAACCAGACTTAATGAATCCATTGGAAAGATACGAAGTTAAAAGTCTAGGCCACCAAACAAAATATTTCCTGGTTCTTCTCACGTCTCACAACTGAACAATGTGTTGGAGATACAGACACAGGGCCTAGTGGTTGGGGACATCATGATACTTGCATATTTTCTTGGCCAGAACTAGAAGGAAGCAAAAAGCATGTGCAAAAATGTACAATGGCCACCATAATGTCAAATTACAGGGGAATAGGTAAGTAAATATGGTGCATTCAACTTCACTGAAATATGGTAGAGCCATGTGACAGCTAATTACAGAAACTGTTGAGCACCACAGACAATACTTGCATAAATAGACACTAATTCCTCAAACCCCATGGTTCAAACGTGTTACAGAATGTGAAATTCATGTATTTACCAAAGAATGTTAAATGTTACGTCATGTGAATTTTTTTACTACAATAAAATTATTTTTAAAAGGTGTAACATAAAAAGGCGCAATATGAAACTCTCTCTATTCTGAGCCACGCAAACCCTGCAAAAATATACCTGCACATGGTCAAGAGTGGGAAGAGAATTATGGAGAAATCAACTTGATTGATTGTGGGTGGCAGGCTTGGTGAATTTTTCTTTCTCTTAGATTTCTGTTGATGTTGTTATAATACTGTTTGTACAAAGCATAATAAAATCATTACCATAGAGAACAATTACACTGGCAGATTATTCTGTCTGAGGAACCAAATTGCATCATTTCTCTGAGCCAGCCAACACACTTGAAGGACTTCCGTGTAAAATTGGCACTTTTCTTTATGGGAAGATGCAGCTATAATGAATGAAGAGATGCAGTGGGGTTAGCATAGGAACCTCACATTTAAGTGAAAGCTCAAACCATGCATTGGGTCTTTAGAGGAGGTTATCTCACCCCTGTATCCTTAGTTTCTTCATCTACAGTGTGAGAATAATAATAATAGTGAAGCTACCTCACAAGGCTGTGATCAAGAATAAATTAGCTAGGATATTGATTTAATTACTTTGTTGTTTGTTTTGAGACAGTTTCTCACACCATTGCCCAGGCTGGCCTTCAGTTCCTGAACTGTAGGTGCCATGTCACTATGCCTGCTTCTATCCACAATGTTTAAAAGGAGCTTGTGAGATGTGAAATGCTTCAATGTAAAGCCTTATTGTTGTATGTATACAAATACTTTGAGACAAAAGTGTTAGGTACTGCTTTGATTTGGATATGGTTTGATGTATTTCCCAAAGGTTCATGTATGAAAAGCTTGGTCTCTGGTGTGGTGATGTTGGTGTGGTGGAACCTGTAAGAGGTGAGATCCAATGGAAGGTGGTTAGGTTATTGGAGATACATCTTGCTAGAGATTAATATAGTTCTTGCAAGTCCCTGGTTGGTTCTCACAAAAGCAAGTTGTTAAAAAAAAGAGCAAACCTGGCCCCTGAATCTTGTTGGCTTCCTATCTTGTCATATGATCTATCCCTTTTGCACACACTGCTGCCACAATGTCATCCACCATGTTGTAATGTAGCGAGGGAGGCCCTATTCAGAGGCCAAACAGATGAGGATACCCAATTAGACTTTCAGCCTCCAAAAGCAAATCCCTTCCTTTATACATTAGCCAGCATTGAGAATTTTGTGGTAGCAACTGAAAACATACATAAACAAACTGTACATATATGTACAGTTTTCCACTGTCGCCCTCAGTTGACAATAATATCAGTGTGGGCTTGTGCTGCTGGGTGGCTACAGGTGGTAGTCACCTTCTCTTTTATGAGCACTGGGTGCCATTGAAATTTGATTAAGCAAATGAAACTTTCTAGTTTTAGCCTTGGAGGGAAAATAATCAGGAAAACATTAAGTTTTTTCTCTTCCTCTAAAATGCTCAAACTCCATGGAGAAATTATAATAGTTTATAAAGAACATGATGAAAACATCTACAGCTACTTTTGTTCTCAGCCAGATGGGGTCATTTATACATTGTGTGTCTTAAGGAAAGTGACCTAAGCTCTCAGAGCTTCTTTTGCTTCCATGGTCAGCACCTCCGTCACAGGATGGTGGTGAGAGGAAAGTATCTGCTAGGCAGTAAGCAGGGAGCACATGGGGGGTACCATCATCATCATGTAAGACTCTCAAGTAAGGAAGGGTCTCCAGGGATCATCTCATCTCCGTAGGGGATGAGGTGGGTGTGGTGAGAGTCTTGGAAGAATCAGTGCCTACACACGGTCATGCCTTTCATTATTTCTGCATGTCAACATTGAAGACTTCTATGGGAAAAGCAGACTTTTGTCTCAATCGTATTGGAACCTGCGTATTTTATTATTTTTGTGTAGTGTTGGGAAGTACAGGTATTTTAATAAAGTGAGGTGTGTACTTGGAAATCATTCATCTCCTGCACACCTTTTGTTTTATAGGCCCACAAAGGTGAGGTGACATTGCCAAGGTCATCCAGCTACAGAGATAACGTGGGCAACTGACCAAATGCCCCCCTCACTGCTGCCACCACTGCACTGGAATTGTGCTTATGACCTCTGAGATTTATTCATTACCATGGTAGAGATATCATGGGCCACATGTCCATGGCCATGTAACTGTTATCAAACCAAGAAAAACCATACAGGGGTCTGACGTTGAGGAGGGCCAAAATGATGCTTGAGAAGACAAAGAAAGATGTCCCTGGTAGGGGTCTGCCATAGAGGTCAGCTCCTCATTACCCCTGGGAAGTACCTCCAAATAGTCTAAGCTAGTACAGCCTCCTAAATGCCATCTGCATCCCTGCAGAGTAAATGGGCTTAGATGAAACCTTCATTTCTCTCAATAGCAGATTTTCTGTTTCAAAAGTCAATCTCCTTTCAAATTCTCCCAGAGGACAGATGGAAGGTGTGGAGTCCCAGGAGCAAGATGAGCTTCCTATTGCCCCCTGCCATTTGGGTGGAATGCATTCTCTGAGTCCCACTGCTGGTTGCTGGCATTAGGGAGGGTAGCAGACAGCCACCTCTGTGAACTCCTCTTTGGCTGCGGTGGAAGGGAATGGTGCTATTCGGACCCTTACAGCTTGTCTCAAAGATGTGCTACAGTCCTCATGCCACACAAGAGATAGAGGCATCCCAGATATTTAGCAAATGTTCCCCTTTGAAATATTCTGACCCCCTGCTATGTAAATCACTGCTATGGAGTAAACAAGGAGCGTGTGGGAGTGCTGTTGTTATCCCTTAAGGTTTTCAGCACATTTGGGAACTTGCTTATACTTATGGGACCTGGTGTTGAGGATTTCTCACTTCCAGGCTTCACTCCTCACCCTTCTGTTGCAGCCCCGTGGCTGAGCACTGCTGCTCCCACCCGCTCTGCTGCTGGACTCTTGACTTTCTGACCCCTGCATTGTGACTCTTTCTGGACATCTGCTCCAAACTTCATTTCTGTCATCAGTGCCTCTTCTTCCCTGGGTGCTTCAGAACCGCACTTGAAGGGCAAGAGCTATCTCCTCAGGGCGAGGAGTGAGTTGCAAGGTTGAGCTCCCTTTCAACAGCCACCCAAGTGATAGTTATGATCCGAAGCTGATGCTCACACTCCTGAGTCTGAGGATGAAGACAGCCCCTCTCCTGCCCCTACATTGCCAGGCCTCCAGCCCCACAAATATGAACTCTGTGTTACGGAAACTTACACAGACCAACTATTCCCACGCTCAGGGACAGTAGTTTGTCCTGACACTAACCAAAGGCCCCAAAACCTGAGCTGGGGGAACAAAGGGCAGATATCAACTGGAAGTCTAATTTGTGGAGTCTTTGCATCCTGAACAATGTGGATCCTGGGGTGAGAAATGGCGGGGGAGGAGAGCAAACGAACTCATGTCTGGGGCCTATGTGATGCAGGCCAGAGGGAATAGCCAGTGAGAGACCCAAGCTAAGGGGCGGGCCAGTCATATTATAAAAAGGGGTCTCTCTTGAGCCTTTGGTAGAGGGCCAGAATGTCTATCAGAGAGGCAAAAGGGAAGACTCGAGAAAACACAGCCCCTTTCCAACAGAACTTCTATTGAGCCAGGTAGATACTTTGAAGATATTAACTTTACATAGAACTCTTATTCTTTCCTAAGGGGACCCATAGATTAGAAGCTGTGGACTATGTAACTGAACCATATGTCTGAGGCTCGGGAGAGGCTAAGTAGCTTGCCCAAGGTCAGTAAATGGTGTGAGGCTAGGATTCCAGCCAGGCAGGAAGGCTCCCAGGTCTGTTTTCTTAGGCTCCATGCTAATCTGCCAGGTTCTCCCTTCATCTTCTGCACTAACTGGTCTTTAAGATAGGCTTTCTGTCTTTCTCAGGAATGAATGTTCTGATTCTCAACCTGGGGAGATTTAAAACAACATCAGTGCCTGGGATCCACCCCACAGAAGCTCTGGTTTCCTTGATCTGAAACGAAATGGAGCCTGTAGGGTGATTTTCACAGAAGTTCCTCAACTTGAAAACACATAGCACCTCTCTGACCCCAACAAACACCTAATTGTCATCTGTTAACTCTGCCTCTCCCTCCAGCTATGGTTCTAGCTTTTTCCTTTCTAACCAAGGCCAGATTTCCTGAGAGATGTCCCCAGTCCCCTCCCATTTCCCTTCTTAACTTGCTGCAGAGTGGCCTTTGTGAAGCCATCTTTGCCAAGGTCATCCCCTTGGTGTTGCTAAAATGGACAGTTTAGGCTCCAGCCCACAAACATTCTTGAATACAATCAATGATAAGAACCATCCATTGCCCTTAGACACTAGCCCTGTCCTGCCCCAATTTGCCTTGTGTGGAGACTTCATGCCAGTCTTTTTCCATGGCTTTTGTATCCGGCTTATAAATGCATCCTAAAGATGAGAGACCCACAAGCCCCGGCCTTGTCCTCAAAAAGTTGAAATTCTTGTGAATGCAGGTGGTTCCCCAGGGGAGCCCTATAACCCCTTTCCACAAGCTGCTTCCCTTTCTCTATTTAACTGGCTGAGACAGAAAAGAAAGCGAAGCTCATGCTGGGTCTCAGAAGATGGTTACTGGGCCACAGGCTCAGTCCCTCAGTCATGCTCATTTCACCAATGTGGCCATTTCATACAAACCAACAAAGAAGTCCCTTTGCATCCAGCTTCTTGCACATGTGACTTGTTTTCTGGGTCCTTGTCCTAAACACACAGAAACAAATGTGAGCAAGATGTATTTGAAAGCCAGTAATTCTCTCGGGCTTTGTACCCTGGGAAATAGGCTTGCTAGAGTCTGCAACCTGCTGCCAGAGCTGAAGTGAGAAAAGCAGTAAGTTGATGGGTCAGTAGGCAGCTCCTGTTGCCACGAAGAGCTGCATTGGGCTCCAAGACTCTTTCGTCTCTAACCATTGGACCTTGGAAAGGCCTGGGGGGCTATTTTGTTTGTTTGTTTTGCTGAGCCTTAGTTTACTCCCCCGGTAAATGGATCCAATTGCCTTTAGCTCCTCTGTCTGTGGTGAGGATGATAGGTACAAGATGACCTTTACATGCTATCGAATAGGCCCTTGCTAGGCACTGGGGAAACTGAATTGAAATGTAGCCGTGCCTTGTTCCAGGCCAATAGAGAAAGTGTATATGCAAGACAGACTTGCAAAAAAAAAAAAATATATCAAGCCTATCTCTGCACACGTCTCTCCTCTGGGAAGGAAGGGGCCTGCACAGTGACAATAGACCAGGGGCACTGACTCAGACAGCCAGTTCCTGTTCATTTCCCTTTACTGCAGGACAGCAACTGAGCGAGAGGCCAGCTCTTTATGTGACTCTGACCCGGGCCTTTGGCTGAGAACCTTACGTAGAGAGAAAACAAACCCAACTCACAGACAGCTCCCCTCACTGGTCTGCTGTGCCTAGAGGGACCAGTCCAGTGTGGCTGTAGGGAGAAGGCAGGTGGTGAGAAAGAGGTGAGAGAAGAATCTTGCTTTTTGAATCCTGAGTTGCTTTTCCTGGGCTGCGCTGCCTAGGAGCAACTTCATGAGGCAAAGGAGCATGTGATTGTTGGGGCTGGACTGACCCATCCAGAGTGCTGGGAAACAGAGTTCGGGAGGAGTCCCTGGGTGGCCCACCGAGGAGCCTGGGGACAGCGTTTGGAACAACGTGGAGCCCGACTCCCTCCTCCAGTGTGGACCCACCACACACTTCTGTGTTGCATGAGGATTGGCTGGAGGTGGATCCTTGGTTATCCACACTACTAGAATGGAGCGAGCTGAGCCTCTCACCCTCTTCTGGAGCCGAGGAGGTGAGTCATTGGGGAAGGAGGATCAGGAGAACAATGTGCTCTGCAGAAGAGAGAGGGAAGGCGTTAGGGCTCACAGTGGTGGGGGAGCTTTCTGCAGTCAGAGCTATTCTAGGAGGAAATGGGTCCCTTAGTACTAGGAGTGTGCAAGGAGGGGTAGGATGCCACTTGGGAGAGATGCTGTACAGGGAATTTCAGCTGGGTAGCTTCGAAGGTGGAGAGGGTAGATGTGAACACATCTCAACCCTGATATTGTGGATCCAGAAGCAATAATAAAAGGGACTGAGGAAGTGTGTGTGCACGCGTTCATTTTTTGCTTTCTTTGAGTCAGTTTAATACAGATTCTGAGACCTGTCTCTCAGATGAATCTCGGTTTGGGGGTTTTATCCACCTTCTGGATTCCTGCCAAAATACCTACTTTGTTTTTGTGATCCCAAGGCATAGGAGCCGGGAGAGGTTGGGAAAAGGTTACATATTGCTCGTCATCTCTGCATACAAGTTACTACCAACAGAGCAAGTGCTTTTTTTTTTTTTTTTTTTTTTTGAGACACGGTTTGCTCTGTAGTCCAGGGTGGTCCTAGCTCACTGTGTAGCCCAAGTTGGACTTGAACTCAAGGCAGTTCTCCTGCCTCAGCCTCCTGAGGGCTCGATTACAAGCGTGCACCACCACACCCAACTAATCTTTATGTGGTGCTGGAGAATCAAACCTAGTGCCTTGTGCTTGATAGGCCAGCACTTTAACCACTGAGCTCTGCCTCTGGCCTCTCAAGTGATTTTTAATCACACTTCAAGCTAGACCTCTTGGCACTAAGACACCATGAACTCCAGACTCTTGTGCTGCACCAGCACCCTTTTTGGCTTCTGTGAAGAGGACAAGCCAGGGTGGGGGAGGTGATACTGCAGTTCCATGCCTGAAAACATACTGGAAAAAACCCAGAGCAGAGATAAGATCGTTTTTCACTCTAATACAGCTCTGACATTTCATAAATCTATGTCCTAGACAACTGGAAAGGGCTATATTTAACCTTCTTTCTTGTAGCTTTTAATGGAGAGACTTGCTGAAGGCGCTGCCTTCTAACGCCACAGGAGACCAGAGTCTTTGTTCTCTGCCAGAGGAGCCCAGCTGCAACCTGGATAGGCCAGAGCTTCCTTTCCCTTCAGTGAGGTGGCTGGGCTGCTTGGCCAGCCCTCTGCCCCAGAGCATCCTCCTTCCCCTCTGTCTCTAGGTGAGGGAGGTCCCCATCCTACCCTCTGGAGTGTGACCCTTGGCTTCCTTATCTGCACATACATGAAAGACTCCTCATTAAGTCTGTAGCTAGGTTAAGTGGGGCAGCCCGCGGGCAAGAACATTGGACAGATGGAGCCAGGAGGAATGGACTGTAAGCCTGGGTCAGGGGAGAGAGATGGGAGAAAAGAAAATGTTTTCTCAAGGCTGTGATTGTACCATGGGAGTGGGAGAGGAAATGAGGCTGAGAAAGTTAGCAGGTCCTACACTAGAAGCATTGTATAAAACTGGCCCAGTGGCGCAGGCCTATAATGCTAGCACCCTGGAAGGCTGAGGCAGTAGAATAACAAGTTCAAGCCCAGGTGGGCAACTTAGTGATTTAGCAAGATTCTGTCTCAAAGTCAAAATAAGTGGGCTGAAGATGTAGCTCAGTGTGAACACTCTCCTTGCTCCCCCAAATGTAGAAACATTACATATATTGCCTCTTGTGACCCTCACCACACTTCTATGAGGTGAGTACTGGTATTATCCACATTATATGTCACTGGGCTCAGAGGGCTTAAGTGACTTCTCCAAAGTCATACCTAGCTAGAGAGTGACAGATCTAGGTTAACCCAAGCCTGTCAAGCTGCAAAGCTCAATTGTTTTTCCCCGGCCCAGGCTGGCCTAGAACTTGCCATCTACCTGATGCACCATCCTCACCTACTTCTTTGGGTTTCTTTTGCCAACACTTAAACCCCTTGCAGGCTCTTTCCACATTGCCTGTCACCCAGGCATCAGGCCTTCTGCAACCTCTGCCCCTACCTGAAGACCCCAGCCCAATAGGTTTGTTTGTTTTTGTGATACTGGGGATTAAACATAGGACCTCATGCTAGATAAGTATTCTACCACTGAGCAACATTCCCAACCCTTTCTGTTTTATTCTGGGACATGGTCTCACTGAGTTGCCCAGGCTGGCCTAGAACTTGAAATTCTCCTGTGTCTGACTCCTGAGTAGCTAAGATTACAGGTGTACACCACTGTCCTGGGCTAGTAGTTCGGGCTTCTTGTGGCATTCCTGCTGTCAGTTCTCATGGTCTGGCTTCTCCTACATTCTGTTCTTTTCTGCCTGACAGATAAAAGCTATTAGGACCAATACTGAAGCAATAAACTACACTACTCCTTTTTTTTCATATCTGTCCCCTAGAGTGTTAGCGTTAACACCTTCCCACCTTTCTGTGACCTGGGATAAATTATGTCCTTCCTCTTGTGATTCTCGTTTCCCTAGCTTCAAGAAGGGAAGGCGGGGGATTCTCTATGAGACCTTCCAGTTGCAGGGGGCTCGGATTCCCAGGGTCCTGCCGCTCTTCCCACCACTACCCTTGCTGCTCTTTTTTGCCCATAGTGTTGGTATGAGGGTCACCACAGGCTTAGTTTTGGAAACTTAACTTAGCCAGGCACTTGCTCCAAAGCCAAAGGACAAAGTGACATAATGGTGCTAATAGCTGCATGTGTAGGGTCTTAATGGTTTATCAGCTTTTCACAGTTGGAGGAGTGGTAGAGGGGGGCTACAATGTGATTTTAATAGTAGTTGTACAGCTGCAAAGGACATTGAATTACATGGTGAGAAAAATGAATCTCTTTCCAGCTTTCTTATTACATCAATGAGAAATTGTCAGTGCGGTGCCTTCTTCAGTGCCTACCATGTTTTCTCATCTTCTCTGACAAAGCCAGAACAAGCCTCAGGCTCAAGGACATGGACAGGTGACAGGAGAATTTAATTACTCTCTTCTGTTTTTATTGCATCTCTCTTTACAGTTACCTTCTAGTTGTAGCCAACAATACTTTTGTTTGGGGAGTTTTGTTGTTGGGCAATGCTAAGGATCAAACCCATGGCTTACTGCTTGCAAGTGTTTTACTGAGTTACATCTCTAGCCCTTTGTTTTGGTTTTTAATTTCCATATAAAATCGTTTTTAATATAAACTTATTTAAGAAAAAAGATTCATTCCAAGAAACAGATTAAGTTAATAGTAAATAGAAGCAGTGGTACCTAGACACTATGGCAGAACGTTTTGAGGTGGCTGAAGCCTAGCTGATGCTGAAGGCTGGTATTTGTTCCACAGACGTGTCCTGAGCACCAAGTGGCTCTGCATGGCATAGAAAGCCCGGCATCACCTGCCTTTCCCACTGCCCCAGACATTCTCTCTGCTTCCCCCTACCTTGTACTCTTATGCTTCACAGCATGCTGTTCCTTCTGTCTGGAAAACCTTTCCCACATGCCTCACTCCCCAACCCAGCCACAGATCACCCTTTAGCACTCAGTTTACATGGCTCCTTCCATAGGAAGTTTCCTTCAAATATCCAGGTTGGGTTTGGCTTGACATCAAGCCCATGTTTCTCCTGTGGCATGTCTCGCATTCGTGTAGTCATATCTCCTACTCTTGTTATAAAAGCATGTTCTAAGAAAAACTTGAAGAAGAGTGGGAGTGAAATGCAACTGCAAGTGAAGTCTGTGACAATGACTGGGCCATGGGGCTGTAGCAACTCCTGGAATCATTTGGAATTGAGGTTTCCCAGATGTAGGGTCAGAGTCTTCACAGCCCACAAGTCCTTCCTGGGGACTGCATTTGGGGGGCTGTTGCAGACCACACATATGAATTTATAGTTTGTCTCTGAGACCAATATCTAGTGTCCAAGGGACACGGGATTGGTTCAAGGGAGAAGTTAGTCTATGATGTCATTGTAGTGGCAGCCACAGCTCACTCTTTGGAGCTGGCTTGGCTCTTTATAGTTGTTCCAAGGTAGGGTGACAGGATCCATCCTTAGATGCAGGCCTGTCCAAACGAATGGAGTATAGCCTTGGCCGAGGCAGCTCTGTCTGAGGAGGCTGGGCACTTCCCAAAGAGAGCTCTCTTCCAGCAGCACTCCAGCCTGCTGGCTGAGGGAACAGGCCTTCAGTCTTGAGGGTGATTCTGGGTAGCACATCATCCTCCATGACAGGGATCTGGTCAGAGCCCCTGGGGCTTCAGTGCTGGGGAGTCAGTGAGAAGACAACATTGTTTTGGAATACAGAGTATGGCTATCAAGAGGTGGTAGCTAGCAGTGCTCGGTAAATGTTAAAAGAACAGATGGCAGGGTATGTTGTTCCACTCACTGTACTTAAAGGATGTACAGGCAAACAAATTATAGGATACTTCTGCTATAAGTAGGGCAAGACATATGTAGAGACTATTCCAGAACAATACGGTAAGTGCTACACCTATGATATGTATCAAAAGACCAGCTAAGTCTTTCCTCTAAAGCATGAGTTATTGTCCTCAATCTATATGTGTGAAAACCGAGATCCAGGGGTTTGCCTTAGACCTCACAGCAGGTCAGATCCTTCAAGCTAGGTTGACCCACAGCACCATCTGCCTTTATAGCCCATGGTATACAAACTGGGCCCTTTCAAAGACATGGGCAATCCTTCGCAGTCTGTAAAGTGCTTAGTGCATATATTTCATCTTGACACAGCCCTTAGTTTGCGATCTTGTAAAATAAGGGTGTCCAAAGAAAGTCAGGTTTACCTTTATTTTCTTAATCTGCCTGATATATTTTCAGAAATAAATATGTTCAGATCATATTTGTATCAATAGCATTCTTTTTTATGCTGGTTTGCTTTTTCCTACACATTCTTAACCACCTGTGAAATTCTTCCATCGTTCTCATCTGTTCTTCCATATCTTGTCTCAAAAGTGAGAATATTATGACCAAAATCCAGTTCTTTCCTTTTGAGCTGTGAAGGGAAAGTTGAGGGCTTTTTTTAAAATAAATTTTCAACCTTATTTAATAAAGCAAAACATTCTTGCTTTGAACATGAAAAATATTTGAAACCAAGAATTTGTCTGATTTTATGTTACTGTAGGAGAGATTTTTTTTGTTGAAGAGATATTAGTATAGTCTGAAGAAAAAGCCACTTAGAAGCAACTTAAAGTCCCCCTTGAGGCAGGGGGTCTCAAGCAGGGCAACTGTTCCCAGTTCTTTCACCACCCTTCACTTGTGTCCCCTTCCTCTCCCCGACCTTGTGTCCACCCTTCTCCTCAAATCCCAAGCGAAGTTCCTTTTCAGCTCTTCATTCCTCACTTAAAAGATTCCTCAGATGCCAATAAGGGCAAGTTTTGATATAGAACAAAAGGAATTCTACCATATCTCCCAGTGGGTTTCATTGTACTGGTACTGTTTACCTAAATTTAACAAAACTTTATTCTAGAATTTTTCTAGCAGAAGCTCTCACATTATAGAGACATGATACTTGTTCTATGTTCGGGGGTTGGGGGGGGGGGGTCTTTGTATATTCCAAGTGAAAACAAAGATGCATGCATGTGTTTGGTGGCCATGATTGACCCTCATATGACTTCATTTCCTATCACTGTTGGTGGAACCTAATTAAAATTCCTTTCTCTTATAGCACTACCAAACTACCATGCTTGCCTCATCAGTTAAGCAAGGAGGCCCTCATTTCTCCTCATTTCCTTTACTTCCTTGCCAGGCACAAAAGAACAAATTTTGTGTGATTCTATTTATATGAAATGTCTAGAATTGGTAAATTCATAGGAGCAGAAATATTAGAAGTTGCCAAAGGCTAGGAGGAGGGAAGAATGGGAAATTACTGCTTAATGAGTACAGCTTCTACTTGAAGTGATTAAAATTTTTGGATATAGATAGTAATGATGTTTGTACAACACTGTGAATATAATAAACACAATTGAATTTTACAGGGTTTTTTTTTTTTTTTGAGGTACAGGGAATTGTACCCAGGGCCTTTCCACTGAGCTACATCTCCAGCCCATTTATACTTTTATTTTTTTCTTTTTTCCCATTTTATTGATATGAATAGGTGCAATGCATAATGTTTATGTTGACCTTGAGTATTTTGTACATACACATATCATGACAAAATTACAAATCCTTCCCCCTCTTTCTTTTCAACACTCCTACCCTCCCTCCCCTCCAATTCCCATTTCTGCTTTTATTTTGAAACAGAGTCTCATTAAATTGCTAAATTGCCCCAGGCTGGACTCAAACTTGTAATCTTCCTGCCATGGCCTACCAGAGTGCTGGGATTACAGGCCTGTACTACCAGGCTGGGCTAACTTTTACACTTCCAGACGCTTAAAACAGGGATTGGTGATGCAGCTCAGTGCAAAGGTGTGCTCAAGCACTGTGAACACCCCAGCCCATCTCTTAGCCTGACTGGCCTGTGGCAGTGTTTCTTGAAATTTAATTATACATATGCTGCTGTCACCAATTTTGTTTGCTATTTTTATTACTTTCTAACTTTAAAAATCTCCTCCCAAGCTGAGGATGGTGGTACACACTTGTAATCTCAGCACTTAGGAGATTAAGGCATGAGTATTACAAAACAAGACCAGTCTGGGCTATATAGTGAGACAATGGTCCCCCCCACCCGCCGAAAAAAAATCTCCCTTTTTTATGATACTGGGAATCCAACCCAGGGCCTTCACAATGAGCTACATCCCCAGCCCATTTTTTGTATTTTTGATTTGGAGACAAGGTCTCACTAATTCGTTAACTTGCCCAGGGTAGGCTTGAACTTGCCATCATCCTGCCTCATCCAGAGTGCTGGCATTACAAGTCTGAGCCGCTAGGCCAGTCTTCCCTTTATAAACCTGCAGAGTTAACATGCTAGTTTAAAAAGTTCACCAGTGTATCACCTTTAAATCTCCTTCATTTCCTGCTTAATTGTGTTCTAATTGTTTGGTGTGTTTAGCTTCATGTGAAGATGACAGTTTTAGTCTCCCGGCCACACACAGCCGTTTGATTGGCTCTCTGTCTTCTTCTTAAGCTTCCTGTCCAAGTGCTGATGGCTGTCCCTTTGCCCTTCTAGTGTGCAGAGAAACACTAAAACATACTTTCTATTCTCCAGGGATTTGTATTCTGGCCGAGGGAACAAAAACAGGTATCCTCGATGAGTCAGGAGAACCTAGATCCCTCTCAGCCACTTCCTACTTGTGTCACCTTGATCAAGAAGGCTCCCTACCCCTCAGTTTTCTCATCAGTGACATGATAATGATAATTACTATGAAAGAATAATAATACCTGCTTTATCTCAGGAAGGGGATGGAAGAGTCAAATGAAGCCATAGTTGTCCAAATGCTTTGCAAACTGTAAAGTGATATCCACGCTTTAGGTAAATGATTTCATGAAAGTTAAATAACAATGCAAGAGGGCCAAATGAAGTATGTCGCAAGGCAGCTTCCCAAATTCACAAAAGGTGGTGCTGGGTGGAAAGTCTCCAGAGGGCTTACTTAAGAGGGTGGGTCATGAGACATGGAGTGCAAGTTCAATAAGTGGGGGGTAGGGTGGGGACGGAGCCGGGTGTACAGCATGAGAGAAGCAAATTGCATAAAGGGAGAAAGGTGGACACCTGCTTGGGGCTACTGAGCAAGCCATTTGGACTCTCAGAGAGAAGTATAAGGGCCAGTGGGGATGAAGATGAGCTGGGCTAAGTGTCACAAGGCCCCTTGTACAATGTAGGGAGCTACATCATTAGCTTTTTTATTTGTTTATTTTTGAATTCTGAGACAGGGTCTTGCAAAGTTGCTAAATTGCCCAGGCTGGGCTTATACTTGTGATAATCCTGGCTCAGCCTCCCAAAGTGCTGAGATTACAGGGCTGCATGACCACATCTGGCTTGTATATTCTTTTCAACTGTATAAGTTACATCAAACTTTACATATCCTTTTTGAATTTGCTTGGAGAAGACACGATAGGCTCTTGAATGGAGGACCTTGTAAAGAAATCAAGTTTTTGAATACAGATTCTTCTAAGACATAGGCCCTCATAATTTATCATTTATGTGTTTTCTTACAAAATAAAGTACAGCTGTTCTTCAGTATTCATGAATGATTGGTTCCAGGATCTGCTTCAGATACCAAACTTCACAGATGCTCAAGATCCTTACATAAAATTATGTCATACTTGCTATAACTTACACACATTCTCTTGTGTAATTTAAATAATCCCTAGATTATTCTAATACCGAAGACAATGTAAATGGTATGCTACTTTTTCATTCTGGGTACAGAATACCCAATATCCACAACTTAAGAAAGGAAAGGCTTATTTTAGCTCACAGTTTCAGAATATCTCAGTCCACTCATGGGTGGCTAGCAGTGGTGGCGGTGCTTGGCAGAGGCCTACACAGAGAGAAGCTCTTTGTGGCATGGCAACAGCAAGCTGGGAGCAAGAGGAAGGGTTGAGCTAGCATAAATCCTCCTAGGGCATGTCCCCGTATCTGCCCCTTGTGGGCCAAGCTCCAGTGATTCACCAACTCCGAGTCAAGCCCCAGTGATCTGCCGCTTCCCACCAGGCCCCATCTCTAAACAACAAAATAAATCAATGCATTAACCCCCATGACTGAATCACTTTCCAAACACATGAGGCTTTTGAGGGACACTTCAGATCCAAACCACAACGGTATGTAAATATTGTTATATACAGGTGGAAATGTAGCTTAGGGGCAGAGTGCTTGTCTAGCATGTGTAGGAGAGTTGTTACACAATGTAATTCTTCTGCTCACTCCTAACCTCCCACCCCTACTTTAATAATACGCTTCTCAAAAGGCAACAACAGATCCTAATTTTTATGTGTTTTTTCAGAAATAACCTCTGCACATACAAATATGTGTATGTAGAAAGAACAGGAGAAAAAGAGAGAAGGGGAGGCATAAAAAGAGTTTTAATGTAATTATTAACATGCTATACGTGACATTCTGTGCCTTATTTTTCACCTAATATGATTATCTTAGAAAACATTCCATATCAGAACATATTTTAGTCACATAATTCTTCTTAATGGCTGCAGAGAATTCCATGATATGGCTGAAACTCAACTTCTCTCACCTATTGTCTTAGTAACTTTCTTGTTGCTGGATGCAGTAACTGACACCTACAACTTAGAGGAGGAGCTGTATTTCACAGCTCACACTTTCAGGGGTCTCCTTCCATGCATGATTGGCTAGCATTGACAGAAGGGCCCAGTGTGGAAGAACACCACTCCTCATATGGTGGCCAGGAAGCAGAGGGAGTAAGGAGTGCAAGGAGAAGAACATACCCTTCTGGGTCACACCATCAGTGACCCATCCCTCCAAACCAGGTTCTACCTTCTAAAAGCACATGAATTCAATGGATTAGTCTATGATGAGTATAATGTCCTCATTATACAATCACCTTCCAAACACATGAGACTTTGAAAGGACATTTTAGTTTCCAACCACAACATCTATCTTCTATTGAATGGCAGTTGTTGCCTGTGTTTTGCTGTTATACATAGTAGTTTAATAGTTATCTCTGTTTATGTGTCATTGTATATGGCTTATATGTAGTATATATCCCTAGAAGAGAAATTGGTGGGTAAACCGAAATGTGCATTTGAATTTTTAAGAAATTTGTTTTTTTTTAACTGACAGATAATAGTTATAAATATTTATGAGGTACTGTGTTATATTTTATACTGTATACATTGTATAATGATCAGTTCAGGATATTAAACATATCCATCATCTAAAACATTTGTCATTTTTTTGTAATGAGAACATTCAAAATATTCTCTTGTAGCTATTTGATTTATATGATAAAATTTTGTTTTGTGCTGCATGGTATGGTGATGGGACTATAATCCAGAGCATTGTGAATACTAGGCCAGTGCCTTATCGCTGAGCTACATCCCCAGCCCATATGACCCATTATTGTCTGTGTAGTAGTACACCAGAATCTATTCCTCCTACTACAGAGCAGGACTATCATCAAAGTGTATTTTCACCCATTGTCCCCACATTTACACAAACTCACACCAATATGACTAGATAAAGAAGTCAAGGCCCACTTGGAGAAGTACAAACCAGCACCTGTGAAGTATAGCTTTATATGCTGGGTCTCTAGGGGATGCAGATAAACTCTTTCAGATCACAAAAACAAAGGGGCACTTCAGTTTCCTTGAGTGGCAGAACATGAATGTTTGGATTCACGCACAAAAGAAATAGAGAATTCTGTCCCTGACAGCTACTTTTCTTCACAAATGGTGGCCCGGGAGCACTGGACGAGACAAATGCAGCATCTGCCACTTCTGCTCCTTTCTCCATCACAGCTTTTATGGCTCTTTCATGCTACTTTACATTCCCTACTGCCTGTGTCTTCTGCTCTCTGCTGTCTTCTTGGCTTCTCCTGGCTGCTAGGTAACCTCACTGAATGTGTCCCTCGAAGTATCTGTATGTCACATCCATGTTCTCTAAGAGAGGAGCTCTTACTGGGTCAGCTGGCCACTCGCAGTCTGAAAGATCCCTATCAGCCTAAATCCTCACTGCAGAACATGTCATAGGCCACTGGGTCTCCCCAACCCAGCTGAAGGATGACTACCCCAGCTCAGGTAGAGGGTCTCTGGTCTGTTTATATGTGACCTAAAGAACAGTGTCTAGCACAGAGTGGTCACTCAACAATTTGTTCAATAAGTAAACAGTAACCCAGAATTGAGAATTCACTGTGTCCACTTTGTTCAGAAGGGAGTGTGGGTAAGGTAGGCATGCAGAGTATTATAAGAGTCTTCTGTGGTATACTAGGCTGAAGGCCAAATGTAGCAGATTAACTGGGTTTCTGTTATGCTTCTATTTCCAAATGTATAGGTTCAGTATTAAGAAGAACACAAGCTTTATCACCAGACAAACCTGAGATCAAACTCTGACTACTGCTAAGTGTGAAGCCTTGACCAAGTTCCTTGACCTCTTCATTTTCTTGCCAATAAAATGGGGCTTATGACATCTACCTTGTGGGGATGGAGAAATGGCTCAGTGGTTAAAGTGCTTGGCTAGCAAGCACTAAGTCAAGTGCTAAGTACCCAAGTTCGATTCCCCAGCACCACATAAGCCAGATGTGGTGGTGAACACCTGTAATCCCAGCACTTGGGAGGCTGAAGCAGGAGGATTACTGAGTCCAAGGCCAGCCTGGGCTTCATAGTGAATTCAGGACCAGCTTGGGCTACAGAGCTGTATCAAAAAAAAAAAAAAAATCCACCTTGCAGTGTTATGAAAAATAGTCTAGGTGGAGAAAGCAAACTGCCCACCATAGCATCTAATGCATAACAACATCCAAGAGATATTATCTATTGGATATTTGGGGGGGGGGGGCAAGATTTCAATACATGAAGTCCAGGCCGGCATTGAACTCCCTATATAAGCCAGGTTAGCCTTTAACTCGTGATCTTCCTACCTCTGCTTCCTGAATGCAGGACTACAGGCTGTACTGTGCTGCTGCTGCTTCTCCTCCTCCTCCTCCTCTTCCTCCTCCTCCTTGTTTTTCTTCATGGTACTAGGGATCAAGTTCTGGGCTCAACTGAGCTATAGCCCTGGCCTATTTTTATATTTTATTTTGAGACAATGTCTCAGTAAGTCTATAAGTTGCCCAGCTTGGGCTCAAACTTGTGATTCTCCTGCTCGGCCTCCCAGAGTGCTGAGTTTACAGGCCTGGGCCACCAGACCTGGCTTCTGTCTTTTTTGAGACTGGGTCTCACTCTCTCACTCTGTAGCCCAGGCTGGTCCTGAACTCAGTGGTGTAGCCCAGACTGGCCTTGGACTCACGGCAATCCTTCTGCCTCTGCCTCTCGAGTGTTGTGATTATAGGCATGTGCCACCACGCTTGGTCTATGTGATGCTGGAGAATTGGACTTGGGTACTTAGAGCTTGATTTAGCACTTGCTAGGCAAGCGCCTTAACTGCTGAGCCATTTCTCCAGCCCTCTATTGTTGTTCTTAAAAAGTTATTTTTTAGGTTAAATCTTCTGGCTTGTGACCATTAAGTGTATTTGCATTTGTGGAGATAAGTTTGGATTTCTTAATTCTATACACAGCCAGACACCACAAACATTTCCACTATTGATGTTTGTAACTAAGAGAAAAAGCTTTTTTTCCTGCTACTTGTTTAGCTTGAGAGAAAGCAGAGCATCTTATCAATTTGCCCATGTTCCTTTCAAATACTGTGAATCCTGTCTCCCTCTGATATTTCTGCAGCCTGAATTCTATGTTATTCTTTGGACCATTTCCCTCTCTTTCTTGAAACTGATTGTCAAAAAAGTGGCTTCCTTGCAGATTCAGGGCTCTGGCCCATTCCCCGTGTAGCAGTAGAGTATGTCCTCCACCTGATACACAGCAATTGCGAGCCCCGTCCCAGCCCCTGACGCTTGCTGTGAACATTATTTTCTCAGTCTAGAAGTAAAGGAAGCAGCTAAGCACAGAAATTTCTCCCAAAGCCCACAGTGGGATGGGCTGCCCACGAATTATTTTTCTGCTCCAGCTCCCATTGATTGAAAGTGAAGATGATATCACTATCACCCTGTCACTAATGATGAGCAGTGAACATTCTTGTACATATGCCTGTGTGCACTTGGTTGACTATTCGCTAGTATAACTTTTAAAAGTGCAAATAGTATATAAATAGTTATTTTGGGTAATTACTGGAATATTGCCCTCAAAAAAGGCTAAAATGTGTGCTCCTGCTCTTTCCGTCAACTCTTGCTCTCGTATGGTTACAGCCGAGAGAAACCCTCGCATAGGTGAATGATGGAGCGTGTATCATGCAGAGCAGAAATATTGAGACATAACAGGTAAATGGGTAAATAAAATTATTGTAGATTCATACAGTGAGATACTGCAGAGTGCATCATGTCTGACTCAAAGCTACGCGGATCAATGTGAATTTTCTTTTGCAGTGCTGGGGATCAAACCTAAGGCTTTGTGTGTGTGAGATCAGTGCCCTACCGAGGTGCCCTACCCCCAAGCCCCAACGTGATATTGCTCACAAACCTAATGTGGAAGAAAGAAAGCAAATTGTAAAGGGATGTGTACAAGCCGATGTGGTCATGCAGCCCATGTATTACAAGTTCAAGCCCAGCCTGGACAATTTAGCAACTTAAGATTCTGTCTCAAAATTAAGAACAAAGGATTAAGCATGTAGTTCAGTGAGACGGCCCTGGATTCAATAGTCAGTACTGTGAAATACACATAAATGGCTTCCTCCCACTTATGAGCACACACAGAGCACATTTTAAAGCTTATACATGGAGCAGAGACACCCACGTCAGGACGGTGCTTTCTCTGTGGGAGGAGAAAATACAATTAGGGTGGCACAAGGTGCAGGGAGCTTTGGCCAAACCTCTATTTGTTTATTTATTTAGAAAAAGGTTCTGGAGCAAATATAGGGAAGTGTATTTGTTCCTGATAGTTTCCTGTATGCTTTAAATAGCTCATCATCTAAAAAAGAAGGAAAGGGAAAGTAGGGCAGAGATTTCTGCTGCTCCTTTTCACAGATAAGGAAATGTGAGCTCAGACAGGTGCACAGCCCTGCCAGAGCCCAGTCCCTTGTTTTGGAGCACACAGTGTATCTGAGAGATAGCTAACTTCCAGAAGAGACCTTACAACCCAATTCACTGAAAACCTCTTCTCCCAGACATGAGTGTAGATCAATGGGAGGACCACTTAGGTAACATAATTCTTGGCTTCTAGGCTTACAAAGATAACAACTAAATTTTTACTGTTGTCACTCTACTACTGCAGCCTTCCTAACCATTGGATATTTCTGGGTATACTTGAACCAAATATGAAGGGTACTTGGGATAAACGCTAGATCCAACTCGGGGTTTGGCAACAGCCTTTCCTAGGAGTTTACCATTGTGACATGAGCCAAAATCTTGTCTTGATGCCTCTTGCAAGCAGCATTGCCTGATTAGGTAACACAGTGGGACCATCAGGCTTTATCAGCACCACTTGGTCTGAAGTAGAACCATAGGGGTGGCAAGAGTTACCTCTCAGGGCTTGGTTCTCGTTGCCATGACCTCTGCTACCATGGTCCCCAAGCACATTTGCTTAGTCTTTCTCTTCACCACTTAACAGCATCCATCAGCAAGCAGGACCTAGAAGCTCTCGCAGGCAGACCAGGAAGAGGACTGCTAACAGAAAGAATAAGAGCAAGAAAGGGAAGTAATTAAATAAACACAAAAAGTAAGTGGGAAGAATTTGTTGTGAGGCTTAAAAAACAATTTAGTGGGTTTTTGAAGGAATCTTCTTGAGAGTGATGAACCAAGTGGCTGGGTCAGAATTCGCTCAGAAATACTCCTTATGTAGCTGCCATTTGGTATGGTTACACCATGCCCTGGATTAGCCAGAAAAGTCCCAGTTTCAAATATTCAATACTGTTTGTCAGACCAAGAATCCTGATTTGTAATTCAGAAAATAAGGTCACTGTAGTTAGAGTAGCTCTTTCTGTCATCTAGGAAAGCCTGATTTAGAATCCACCCCCCTCACTGGGTGGCAAGGAATCCCCATGAGGCCTGCTCCTGGGCCCCAAAAGCCTGAGTAAGGTGACTCCTTACGCAGCCAAGAAATATCAAAGTGCTTCTGGACTCTGTACCCCTTCTGCACTTCAGTAGCTCCTTGGAGGGTGATAGCCAGAAAGCCGTGGAATTTTTGCTCCCCACAGTCCTATATTTTGATATATACTGCATTAACTCTGTAAATGTGGACAATACACAGAGCCTCAGTTTTTTCATCTTTAAAGTAAAAACAGGGGCAGGAGGAATAACACAGTGGTTAGAATGCTTGCCTGGTTCTCTCAGTTCCCTCAGTTCAATCCCCCAACACCACATAAGCTGGGTGTGGTGGCGCACGCATATAAGGAGTGAGTTTGAAGCTAGCCTGGGGTACAGAGTGAGTTGAAGACCAGCCTGGACTACAGAGCAAGACTGTGCCTCAAAAAAAGTGAAAACAATGATAACTATGACACAGGATTATTCTGAGTAGTAAATAAGATGTTCATTGTCTTTAAAGCCCTGTACAAATGTTAGCTATCAAGGTTTCTTCCTTCATTCAGCAAATAAATAGCTCCTATAGACCAGGCCCAATGCTAGCCCTAGGGACACAGAAGTGAGAATAACTAATAGGGTTACTGTTAGCATGGAGCTTTCGGCCCAAAGGTGTAGGCAGATATTAGCCAAAGAATCGCCTCATGCAAGGTCCAAGCAGGAGAAGATATGGCCGGAGTGCTCTTGTACAAAGATACTCATCTGGCCTGGCAGCACAGGCTGTAATCCCAGCACTCGGAGAGGCTGAGTCAGGAGAATTGCAAGTTGGTGCCCAGACTGGGCAACTCTATACTTAGAGAGACCCTGTCTCAAAATAAAAAATAAAAAATGGGCCAGGGTGGGGACAGAGCCAAGACAGCAAGTGTGGGATGGCTTTTTCAGTGGCTCTGCATGAACTTGGATCAAGACTAAGATTTAGTATACGAAATTGCTCTACAGCTTAGCTTAGGAAGGCAGAGGAACAACTGGACCTGAACAGTGACCACAGAACCTATGGAAACGTGGTAAAGATCACCAGTCAGGTGAGCTCAACTTCCCAGATAAGGGAAAAGCCTTAGGTCAGGTCAGGTAGGCAAGGCCAAACCTTGGGTAACAAGTGACAAGTGTTATGAGAGAATTACAGCCAGGCTGGCATCCCAGAAGGTGCCAGACAATCTTGTGACTGTGCACAACAGACAAAAAAGGCACTTGGTCACAGTGTGCCAGAATGCTGAGTCATTCAGTTGTAGAAACAGGGAAAGCCCTGCAGCTGCAAGGCCTCAGAGCTTAAGGACTGCCGACTGAAGCGCAGTGCTGGAGTCCCAGCCAGCAGCCTTCTAGGCAGGCCTAGGGAGGTGATTCAGAAGCACACTGAGCTCTCCCAGGAGACACTATAGACAAATCGCACCCCAGGGAATTCAGAGATCCTCCTTACTGGTGACAAGGGAGGAAAGAGTGCCAGCAGAAGGAGAGGATAAAGACTGTGGTCCTCCTGAAAGCTTTAAGCCCAAGAAAACAGATCTCAGAAAGCAGAAGTCTCATCCCCCCACCATTGTAGCACATGCAGGAAAGGAGCCAGCTCACCTGGGTGTGGTTTGCCCAGGGGGAGGGGCATACAAGCAACTTTAGACGGGGGCCATCTTGCCCTCACTGGAACCTGCCTCAGAGGAGTAGCAAGGGATATTTTGGAATGGCACATCTTTGCACACTGAGACACAGGGAGAGAGGGAATTCATCCTGCCCACCGCCTTAGTCAGCAAGATTGAAGGCTCTGGATGTAGAGACTTCATTCCAATCACACACAAAAAAAAATTGTTGGACTCTAGCCTCACTTCAGTGAAGTTTTGGAGGTATATTGAAATTGAATTTTTTCTGGTATTGATTTGTAGGTTTTTTTATTTTCCTTTTTCCTTTTTTCTTTTCCTTCTATTTTGTTATTTGTTAGTTTTGCTTTTCTTTCTCTCTCAAGTAGCTGCTTATTTCCTTTTGTGAAAAGCCTTTAGATTCTGGAGACATACACTGTTTCACTCATCTCCCTATTTCTTCTTGTGTCTTCTTACTTTTGTTTCAATTCCTTAACTTTATCTGCTTTATTCTGATATGGGTTAGGGCTCTGTCTTTCTCTATCCACTATACACTCTTCTGTTTTCTGTCACACTTCCAAACCTAACCCTCAGTCTCAGTCCACTCTCTCTCAACCCCCACCACTCTTCTGTTTTGAGACAGATTCTCGCTCTCTAGTCCAGGCTGGACCTGAACTCACTATATATCCTAGGCAGACCTCAAGCTCAAGGCAGTCCTCCTGCATCAGCCTCCAGAGTGCCAGAATTAGAGGCATGCTCCACCACATTGGATTTCACCACTCCTATTAATAGGATTGTTGTGTATTGATAACTCACAGCCACACAATTTGGCCTGTAGGGAATCAATAATTTTATGCTGTTTAGTTAGACATAGGTCATTAAGGTAGGTATTTTCTTTTTCCCCACTATTTTTATCAATATACATATGTAATACATAGTGTATACAATGAATATGGGTATTTCGTGCACATATGTATCATATCAACTTTACAATCCCTTCCCATTGTTGACCCTCCCACTCCCTCCCTATCCCTTCCCCCAACTCCGGCTATCACTTCATGTGGTTCTATAGAATGTCTGTGTTCTGGGTTTTCCAAGTCAGAGAGACTATATAGTACTTAACATATTTAATCTTCCGCATCTAAATCCTTTCACTTAAGTCACCACTCTAATTCAGCTTCCTATTCCTCAAATGGGTCACAGTAGTCAAATCTTGATGCCTCTTCTCTGAGTCCAGCCGATCCCTTTACTGAGATATTTACTAAAAGTTTTTTTTTCTACATTTTGCTATATCTTTGTTGCCATTCTTAAACCTGGCCTTACCCACCAGTTCACATTAGAAAATAACTACAAGCATGTAGTTCGAAAGTCTAGTAAATTTGGGAAAGAAGAAGAAAAAAAAAGTTAAATTTCAAATGCCTTAGCTGAATACTGGAAGGTACATATTTGTACATTTACAGGGTTATCTTTACATCTATCAGTTTTCTTAGGATAAATTTTCATCAGTGACCTAATAAGTGAATTGCTACAATAAAACAAAGTTAAAACTATATCACATTGCTACATTAAATGAACTTAAATCTATACCCCATAAATATACTTAAAGTAACAGATATGAAGGCAAATTTAGTTATTTCAGAATTTTTTAACTTTCATAACTTATTTACTCATATTTCACTGATCACTAACATTCTGCTAGATTTGGTTTATAATTTTATCTGTCTATCCATCCATATATTCGTGCATTTGTATTCTTAAAAGATTTTATGTCAATTCCCCATGTTGCATTACTAATTAGTAATTATTCTGTTTTCCACACTACTATACTATTACTAATAATAATGTTGTGGGGAGATTTCACAGATTTTATAGAAGAACTGGTACTGTTTTAAAAGTATATCGATCAGATGATTTAATTATCAATCTATTTTTATTACAATTTCTCTTTAGATGTTACCTTTCCTCCAAGTTATTTTGGTGCTGCTTATGTTTCCGCCTCTCAAAGAGGATAAACTCACATTCAACACTAAAAAAAGTGAATTGCTTCTTTCAGCTACCTTAAGGCTTTATCAATTTGCTACATTAAATGGACTTAAATCTGTATTACATAAGTATACTACAATTAGAGCAATAGATAAATCGCTATGCTCAGTTATTTCAGATTTTTTTGACTTTCATACATTGATTACTCATATTTCACTAATAATTAACATTTTGCCCTATTTGGTTTTTCCTTTTACCTATCAGTTCATCACTAATTTCATGCATAGCCTTACTTTTTTCTCAGCTCATTCTCTTCTAGCTGTTGTCGCTTTTTGTCTGGGGTCCCTGGTGTCGCTGGCCTCCCTTTCACGTTCTAACTTTCCTGTAAGTATTCTTTGCAATACTGGCTCAGTGGCTGAAAATTCCTTTAAGCTTTCTATATCATGGAAAGTTTTAATTTCTCCCTGTAATTGGAAAGCTAATTTTGCTGGATATAGCAGTCTTAGTTGGCATTTATGTTTTTTTAGTGCTTGGATGACATTGCTCCATGATCTTCTGGTTTTTAGAGTCTGGGTTGAGAAGTCTGAAGTTATGCTGATGAGCTTATCTTTGTAGGTCACCTTCTGTTTTTCTCTTATCGCTTTTAGTATTTTCTCTTTATGTTGGGTTTCTAGAATCTTAATTATGATGTGTCATGATGAGGGACTCTTCTGATCAAAGTTGTTTGGTGTTCTATATGCCTGCAATAGTTCCATGTTCATTTCTTAGATTTGGGAAATTTTCTTCCATAGTTTCATTAAACATGTCCTTTAAGCCTTTTGTTTTGTCCTCAGTCTTCTCCTGGACTCCCATAATTCTGAGGTAATTTCTATTTGAATCATCTATCAGCCATTGTAATGATTCACTTTCTTTCTTATTTACTTTATGTTCTTCATGACCTGTATGTTGCAGCTCAGTCACTTTATTTTCTAGGTCTGACATTCTATTCTGAAGATGTATAATGTGGTTGCTTATTATTTCCTGTGTGTTTTTCACTTCCTGAATATCTGCATTCAATTTTTTTATATCTCTGTTGTGTTCTTCTCTAATTTTTTGTATTACCTTCGTTATCTTCTGGTATATTTCTTCTATGGTTTCCTCTTTTTGCTTTTCAAGGCTTGCTTTTAGCTTAGCTATGTGTTGGTGTAGCTCTTGAGCTGTCTGTTTTATTTTCTGCTTTATTTCCTTCTTTAATTCCTGCTTTAATTCAATGAATATCTGGGCCCAGAAGTTACCATCATTTTTGCTATTTTAATCTTAGGATTCTGCAATTTCAGCATCCCTTTGTGTCATCATCTAGAGTGTCAAGTCTTTTTGTAGGAGATTTGTTACCATGTTTCCCCACGGTTCTGCTACCTCTGGCTGTCTCTGGTGCGCAGGAAAGATGGGTTTGGTGAAGGCCCAGTCCTAGATGCCTCTGGAAGCCTCTGGGGCTCAGGATTGACAGGGTGATGTAACTCCCTGGAAGCCTCTGGAAGCCTCTGGCTCACGGGATGGACAGGCAATGGACTTCCTGGTCCTAGATGCCTCTGGCATGCAAGGCAGCAGTGAACTGGAAGCCTCTGGTGCGTGCCGGAGGAATGGGGCGATGATCCCCCTTTTTGAGGTGTCTTGTTCCCCCCCAGTCCACTCAGCAAAGCTGTCCATCTGTCCTGGCTTCCCTTCCCCAAAGCAGGGCTCTCCACCCTCAGAGCAGAGGTGCCCCTGAGCCAGTCAGGGGATCAGTAGCCTTTCTCCCCTCTTTTCTCCTCTCTCTGCCACTTGTGCCAGTTTCTTCCTAGGCACTGTTTAAGGGTGACCCCAAAGACCTGATGTGGTCTTCTGAGCTTTCTTTTACTCTAAAGGGTTCAGTCTTGGGCTTTTTTTCCCCTTCTTTTAAAATGGCTCCTGCTGATGTCACTGCCTGTGAAGGCTCCTGAGCCCTGTTTCTGATCTGGAATCCCGGGGCCTTTTGTAGGGGTAGCGCACACTGCGTTTGTAGTACACACACCTTGCGGGTTTGTGTTTTGGAGGCTGGGGCCACCAGCTGCCAACAATTCCCACTTCTCCGGATCTGTGCTTACCTCAGGCTGAGGTTCTGGCTCCAGACCTTCCTCTGTCTGTGGTCTGTGGATGCCGGAAGCTTGAGACCATGCCAAGTGGGCTGCTTTTTTCCTCCTGTTCCAATGTGACTTCAGGATTTCTGACCCTCCCGCAGCCTCCTGTCTGTTGTTGGGGTGCTCCGTCCTCTCCCAGCTCCATCAGATATCCCGGGCCCACGTGAGTTTTCCTCCATCCACAGCTCCTGGGGCTCCAGCCATTTGCAGCCGGCTGCAGCGGCTTCCGGGGTGCTGGGATTTTTTTCTCTGCTTTCAATGATCCTTCGGAGTTTCTGACCTTCCCCTAGCCTCCTTTCTGTTGTTGGGATGCTCCTCTCTTTCCTAGCTACATTGAACACACATTTTCTAACTAAATTCTTGACTTTTTAAGTGGGTCTATGAGGAGACTTTGTGCAGCTCTGTTGCTCGGCCACCATCTTGACCAGAAGTCCAGGTTTTTTCCTTTATTAGCAAAAGTTATACAGTGTCACCTAAACAAGATCTTCTCCTTTTTAGAGACAGAGTCATTCTCTGTAGTTCAAGCTGTACCTAAACTCATTATGTAGCTCAGGCTGGCCTCAAATTCAGATCAATCCCCCTGCCTCCACCTCCTGAGTGCTAGAAGTACAGGCATGTGCCACCACATCCAACTATTAGGTGGCTCTGGGGGTTTGAATCAGGACTCCATATCCTAGGTAAGCACTTTAATCACTGAGATACACCCCAGTGTCTTTAACAAACTCTTCTAATAAGTTACTAGACGGTCTATATAGATGCTGCCATTGGTAGTACAGATCACAGTTCTAATATTAAGAGTAGAATGCTTGTATGAGCTGATAACTCAACAATAACTGATATGTATTAAGTTTTACCATGGATACTGTTATCTGCCCTACTTTTAAAGAGGAGATAGTGGTTAAAGCTTTTGAGGATTGATAACTTCTGTTGGTTTGGATTAGCATAGGTAAGCAATATAGAGACCCATTTTATTATTGATGATGTTACACAATTGACATTAGTGGAAACTTTTGATAAGTCAATATTAGGATTATTTAGATAGATACTTTGATAGTGTACACTGTGCATTTTAATATTAAGGATAGAAGAGTTATAGTATTAAATGGTTATTAAGTTCTGTCAATAATTTGTTAGCCTTAAACCATGTGCAGAAGAATGAAACTAGACTTCCAATTTTCACCATGCACAAAAATTAAATCAAAATGGATCTAAGCCTTAGACATTAAGATAGAAACATTGCACTTGTTGGATGAAAAAGTCGACAAACCCTTGAAAAATTAGGCACAAGCAAGGACTTTCTCAGTAAAACACCCAAAGCACAAGACATAACACCAGGAATCAAGAAATGGGATTATAGGAAATTAAAAAGCTTCTGTATAGCAAAAGAAACAATCAACAGAGTGAAGAGAGCACCCACAGAATGGGAAAAAATATTTTCCAGCTACTCCTCAGACAGAAGGCTATTATCAAGAATATATAAAGAACTGAAAAAATAGACCCTCTAAATTAAATAACCCAATCAAAAAGTGGAAATCTGGAATGAATAAACAGTTCTCAGAAGAAGAAATTCAAATGGACTATAAATACATAAAAAATGTTCAAGATTTTTAGCCATCAAAATAATGCAAATTAAAATAACACTGAGGTTCCATCTAACTCCAGTAAGAATGGCTGGTATTAAGGTGTTAAGAACTTTATTTTTAAAATAACTAACTTCCCTCTCTATAGTTTAAGAACATGTGGTACCTATACACGATGGAATACTATGCAGTCATTAAAAAGACAGGTATGAAACATTTGAACGAAAACTGGGACTATCTTGTTTCAGTAATTCTCAGTAAAATAGATGAAACAAAAAACTGACTATAGACAGATATCTTTCTTATGAAATTCACAAAAATAATGGCATCAAGAGGCTCCTATACTAGTGACAGAGTGGAAAAAGGAGCAATGGACTCCTAGGAAAGAGACGGATGTCTGAAAATTGGATTGGGCCTGGATAAACATTGACTCCCCAGTCCCCATGTCTTCAATATGTTATACAATTTGGAATTCATGCATATATATATATATATTTTAAAGAACTCAAAAATTGCTGGTGCGGCTGTGGGGAAAATGAACCTTCTTACATTCCTGGTAGGACTGTAAACTGGTACAGCTACTATGGAAACCAATATGGAGGATCCTCAAAAAACTGAATGAAAATCAATATTCCATTTGACCCAGGAATACCTCTTCTGGGTATCTTCCCAAAGGAGTTAAAGTCATCATACCGCAGTCATGCATGTGGGTTAGAGGAATGGCTCAGTGGTTAAATGCTAAGTCAAGCGTTAAGTACCCAAGTTTGATTCCCCAACACCATGTAAGCTGGGCATGGTGGTGCACACCTGTAATCCCAGCACTCGGGAGGCTGAGACAGGAGGATTGCTGCAAATTGAAGGCCAACTTGGGCTTCATTCTGAGTTCAGGACCGCCTAGGCTACAGAGTGACACCTGTCTCAAAAAAAAAAAAAAGTAATAACAACAGTCATGCATGCATACCAATGTTTATAGCAACACAATTTATAATAGCCAAATCTTGGAAGAAGCCAATATGCCTGAGTACAGATGATTGGATAAAGAAGATGTGGTATATATACACAATGGAGTATTACTTTGCTATTAAGAATGACAAATAGGAGTCATTTTTAGGAAAATGGATGCACCTTGAGACCATTTTGCTCAGCGAAATGAATCAGACCCAGAAAGTTAAATATCATATGGTTTCTCTACTAGAAGAAAACCAAATCATAAAAAATGTAAGAGATATGGAAGAAAGTAAGATGGACTTTGTGGAGAGGAAAAGGGAAAGGGGAATGAGAAAGTGGGAAGGGGAAAGGGAGGTGATATGTAAATAAATATATATACTTTGTTAGCCTTAGATTACAATATTACTGTGGATCTTTATTCAAGTTGTAGATGGTGGCATAGACATTGATATTGATTTCCTATTATATACAACAATTGTCTTGTCCTTAGACCACATACAGTACTGTAATCTATTTCTCCTTCACTGAAAAGTGGAAGAGAGAATAGGTACCCAGCAGAAAGTTGATCACTGAGAAGAACCCCAAAACAAATAGGTGAGTAAGCTAAAATAGGCATAAATGTTAAAATCTGAACTCAAGGAAGTGCCATGGAAAGAAATAATCTAATGGAAAAAATCTGCATAGTAGACACAAAGTTTATCAACACTGCTTGATCTACAACCCAGAACAATAAACCATGGAAAAATGAGGTAATAAGTCACCTACAAAAGTGTCACTCCCTAGAAGCTGATATCATGGGCCCTAAAGTATAGAACTTACATGAAAGAAAGAAAAAAAAGTGGACCTAGTGGCCAGTCACCTCAAACAAGACATACTTAAGCAAATGGAAGAGATATTTAGCAAATTCAAAGAGGATTTAATTAAACAAACAACAGTCTTAATAGATAAAAAGCTTAATGGTTAGAAAGAAGACACACAAAAAAAGACCCAGAATCTCTAAAGCAATTCTGAGTCACAAGGGCAAAGCTGGAAGAATCACAATCTCAGACTTCAAAAAAATACTGCAAAGCAACAGTGATTAAGTCTACATGGTACTAGTATAAGAACAGACAAGAGGACCAGTGGAACAGAATTGAGGATACTGAAACAAACCCAAACATCCTTATTCACGTGATCTTTGACAAAGAGGCCAAAATAATCCACTGGAGAAAAGACAGCATCTTCAACAAATGGTGCTGGGAAAACTGGATCTCCACATGCAGGAGAACGAAATTAGACCCATATCTGTCACCACACACTAAAATCAGATCAAAATGGATCAAAGAACTGGACATCAAAACAGAAACATTGAACCTACTGGAAGACCAAATAGGCAATACCCTAGAAGACACAGGGAGAGGAAAGGATTTTCTGAACAAATCACCAACTGCACAAGAAATCTCAGCAAGAATCAACAGATGAGACTACATTAAATTGAAAAGCTTCTGCACAGCAAAAGAAACGATCAGCAGGTGAAGAGACAACCCACAGAGTGGGAAAAGATACTCAACAGTAACACTTCAGACAAAGGATTAATATGTAGAATATACAAGGAACTGAAAAACATAAAACCCCCTAAAATAAAGGATCCCATCAAGAAGTGGGCAGCTGAAATAAAAAGAAACTTCACGGAAGAAGAAGTACAAAGGACCAACATGCATAAGAAAAAGTGGTCTTCATCATTGACCATAAGGGAAATGCAAATAAAAACCACATTGATGTTTCACCTCACTCCAGTGTGAATGACCTACGTCAAGAACTCCGAAAACAACAACTGTTGGCAAGGATGTGGAAACAAAGGAACTCTACTCCACTGCTGGTGGGAATGCAAGCTGGGACAACCACTATGGAAAGCAGTCTGGAGGTTCCTTAGAAAGCTGAGAATACAAATTCCATTTGATGCTGCTACTGCTCTACTGGGCATGTTCCCAAAAGCAATAAAGTCAACATACAAAAAGACAACACACATATTCATGTTTATTGCAGCACAATTTATAATAGCCAAATCCTGAAAACACCCTATTTTCCCATCCATACAGGAATGGTTAAAGAAGATGTGGTACCTATACACAATGAAATGCTATGCAGCCATAAGGAAAGACAGATATAAACCATTTGAATGAAAATGGGGCCACCTAGAGTCAAAAATGCTCAGTGAAATGGACCAAGCACAAAGGACTGACTATAGATGGCTGTCCTTCTTGTGAAATGCACAAAAATAATAACATAAAAAGGCCTCAACGTGAATAACAGGGTAGAAAGAGAGATAGTGGTCAGATAGGAAAAGGGTGAGCCTCTGAAAAAGATGTGGACATAGATGCTCACTAATTCTCCAAACCCCATGGTTCTAATGTGTTGCAGAATTTGGAATTCATGTATTTACCCAAGAAAACGTTAAATTTTAAAAAAAGAAAAAGAAATGAAAGAACACTTCAGTAAAGAAGTAGAAAGACTGAAAGGATTCCAAGTGGAATTCCAGGATATGAAAAATTGACATGGAAACATGGGAAATTGATTTGAACATCATAAGAACAGGTTGTCAGATCCTGAAGATGAGTTTGACAAATTGGACCATATAGACAGTGATTACCAAAAAACAACAAGACAAAAAAGAGACTGGATGCAACAGCTGATGGTCAACTTAAAGATCAACAACTTGAGAATTATGGAAGGTCAAGAGGAAGTGGACAGTATAAAAGGTATAAAGAATATATTCAATGAAATTGCAACAAAATTTTTCCAAAATTTAGGGAAAAATGAATATTGATCTATCACAGGCATATAAATCATCAAATAATCTTGACCAGAGAAGAGGTTCTCTGGGACACATCATAATCAAAATCCTAGACACTCAACACAAGGAGAGAGTACCAAAACCTGCCAGAGAAAAGTGGAAAGTAACCTACAAGACAGACCCATAAGAATAATGACAGACTTCTTAATCTTAAATGCCAGGAGTTCATGGAGTAAAATCATTCAGACGAAAAGAAAACAAGGTGCAGCCCAGACTGTTATATTCAGCAAAAATATTCTTCAAAATAGAGGGAGAAGCTAAAACTTTTCATGATAAATAAAAGCTAAATAGCTTTATGACCACTAGAGCAGTGTTGTGGAAAATACTTAAAGAAGTCTTAGAGATAGAGACTAACAGCACAAGATGTCCCAGAGAGAAAGGAAACAACAAAAAGAGGAGAATGATCTAATAATAGGGTTGAAAAAATAAACAACACTCAATGATGATAGAATATAGTAAATATACCACTATAATAACACTCAACGTTAGTGGTCTCAACTTCCCTATGAAAAACATAGGCAGGCAGATTGGATCAAAATATCAAAGACAAATAATTTCTTGCTTGCAAGAGATGCACTTTATCCATAAAGAAACATATAGACTGAAAATAAAAAGATGGAAATTAATACTTAATGCAACTGGACCCAGAAAACAAGCAGGGGTAGCTATACTCTTGTCAGACACAGCAGATCTGAAGCCAAAACAGATCAGAAGACACAAAGATGGACATTTTATACTGACTAAGGGGACAATCCAACAGGAAAAAGTCAAATTATCAGTATATACACACCCAACTTCGGGGCACCTAATTTTGTAAAATGAAAACTCCTGGACATGAAAGGACAAAAGGCCCCAAAACAATTATAGAGGGGAACTTCAATACCCCTGTCTGTCACAAATAGACAAAAAATAGACAAATTAACAAATATTAGACTTAAACCACACTATGGAATAATTAGACTTAACTGATATTTACAAAATATTTTATCCAACATCAACAAAATACTTTTCTCTTAGCAGCACATGGGACATTTTCCAAGAGACTATATCATAGGCCATAAGACATGTTTAATTAAGCAAAGGCATAAAATAATTTCTTTGTGTACTCTCAGATCATAATAGAATAAAGCTAGAAATGAATATCAAAAGAAACTACAGAAACTGAAAAATTACATAGAGAATAAATACTATATTATTGAATAAACAGTGAATCTTAGAAAAACCAGGGTCAAACAACAGTGGAAACACATCAAATCAGAAACTGTGAGAAAGCTGTACCAAGAGGGAAATTCATATCTATGAATACACACATTTAAAAAACTGAATAATCTCAAACAATTTTGATGATGCACCTCAAGGCCATAGAGAAGCAACAGCAATCTAAATCCAAAAGTACTAGAAGAAAAGAAATTATAAAGATGAGTGCAGAAATTAAATGGACACTTAAAAATATTTTTTAAATCAATTAACTGAAGAGCTGGTTCTTTAAAAGAATAAACAAGATTGATAAACATCTAGCTAAGCTAACCAGAAAAAGGAAAGAAAAAACCTGTATCATTGAGATTAGAAATGAAAAAAAGGAAATTACAACAGACACTGATGAAATTCAGAGAATTATAAGAAACTATTTTGAAAACTTATGCCCCAACACATTGAAGAATTTGGAAGAAATGGACAAATTCCTAGACACATACAAGATACCAAAATTGAACCAAGAAGCATAAAAACTATGAATAGGCCAACTACAAGTTTGGAAACTGAGGCAGTAATAAATTCTCTACCTACAAAGAAAAGTCTAGGACTGGTTGTATTTGTGGCATAATTCTACTGGTACTTCAGAGAAGAGCTATCACCAATACTTCTCGAACTGTTCCATGAAATTGAAACAGAAGGAACATTGCCAAACTCATTTTTGGAAGCTAGGTTTACTCTGGTACCAAAGCCAAACTAAGACTTAACGAGGAAATAAATCTATAGGCCAATCTTCTTAGTGAACATAGGTGCAAAAATCCTCAATAAGATACTGGTGAATACAATTCAACAAATCATTAAAAAGATAATACACCATGGACAAGTCGGCTTCATCCTAGGGATGTAAAGATGGTTTAATATACATAAATCAATAATGTAATACACTACATAAATAAAGGCAAGGACAAAAATCACATGATCATCTCAATAGATGCAGAAAAACCCATTGATAAAAGCCAACTTTCATTCATGATAAAAAAGAAACCCTGAAGAAAAAAGTATCAGAAGGACCTTACTACACACTGACAAAAGCCATTTATACCAAACCTACTGCCAGTGTTATACTAAATGAGGAATAATTGAAAGCATTTCCCCAAAAGTAGGGTGCACAACAAGGCTGTCCATTCCCACCACCCCTTTTAAATATAGTATTCAAAACCCTAGCCAAAGTATCCAGGCAAGAGAATGAAATAAAGGGATACATATTGGAAAGGAAGAGTTAAATTATCCTCATTTGCAGATGGCATGATTCTCTACATAAAAGACCTCAAACACACCACCAAGAGATTTTGAGAACTAGTTAACAAATTCAGCCAAGTTGCAGCATACGATATTAACGCAAACAAATCAATAGCATTCCTCTGCACTAACAACGAACTCACTGAGAAAGAGCTGAGAAGAATAATCCCATTTTCAATAGCTCCTCAAAAAGATTAGATACCTAGGAATAAGCCTAGCGAAGGGAGTGAAAGACCTCTGCAATGAAAACTACATTACGCTGAAAAAGGAAGTTGAAGAGGACTTTAGAAAATGGAAAGACATCCCCTGTCCCTGGATAGGCAGAACTAATACTGCCAGAATGGCTACACTGCCAAAACTGATGTACAAATCCAATAGAATTTGTATCAAAACAACATTTTTCACAGCTAGAAAAAATTCCTAAAATTCGTATGAAATTCAGAGAGACCCTAAATAGCCAAAGCAATCTCAAACAAGACAAAAGCAGTTGGCCTCATGATTCTGGACATCAAGTTATATTAGAAATCAACAGTAATTTTTAAAAATATGATTGGCAAAAAAGAAAAACCAGACAGGTTGATCAGTGGAACAGAATTGAGGATGGAGAGACAAGTATCCTCAGCAACCTGATCTTTGACAAAGGGACCAAAAATAACATACACTGGAAAAAGGATAGCCTCCTCAATAAATGGTGCTGGGAGAATTGGTAATCCACAGGCAGAAAAATTAATCTAGACACACACCTATCGCCATGTACTAAAATCAAGCCACAGTGGTTCAAAGAACTAGTTATTAAAACAGAAAAACTTAACCTCCTGAAGAACAAAATAAGTAAAAACTCTTGAAGATTTATGTGTGGGCAGTGACTTTGTCAATAGAACACCTGATGCACAGCAAATAACCCCCAGGATTAACAAATGGGATTATATCAAAAAGCTTCTCCACTTCAAAGGAAACAACAGAGTGAAGAGAGAACCGACAGAATGGGAAAAAAAAATTTTACCACCTACACTTTGGAGAGGAAGCTAATAACTACAGTATACAAAGAACTGAAGAAAAACAAGTTCCTTAAAATCAAAGACCTAATTTTTTTTTAAAAAAAGGAAAATTGAAATGAATAGACTGTTCTCAGAAGAAGTACAAATGGCCAGCAAATACATGAAAAGATTCGATAACCTTAGCAATTAGAGAAGTGTAGATCAAAATATCACTGAGATACCATCTTTATCCAGCAAGAATGGCTTATATCAAGAACTCTAAAAGCCATAGATGTTGCTGAAGCTGTGGAGAAAAAGAAACATTGCTGGTGGGACTGATACAACCACTGTGGAAAGTATAGAGATTCCTCAGATAACTGAAGATAACTATTCCATTTGACCCAGCGATATCTCTTCTGGGTATCTTTCCAGAAGAGTTAAAAGCACACCACATAACAGAGATACATGTATACGCAATGTTTATAGCAGCACAACTTATAATAGCTAAAGTATGGAAAATGCTGCAATATCCAGCAATAGACCAATGGATTAAAAAATGTGTATATGTACACAACGGACTACTAGTCTGCCATAAAGACAGATAATTTTGATTTATTTGTAAGTAAGTGAATACGACTTGAGACTATTATGCTTAGTGAAGTGAGCCAGACTCCGAAGATTAAATATGAGAAATCCAGAGTATAAATAAATAATAGAGTCAAATGGGTGAGATGTAGGGAGTCAGTGGGGATGAGGCAGGGGATTGGAGGACAAGAAAGGTGTGGGAAAAGGAATGTGATGTTTATGTGGTATGTGTATATGTTCACAAAATTCTCAAATTTAACATAATCATTGTGTATCACATATACATACTAATAAAAAATGGGAGAATGGGCTATGGATGTAGGTTAGTGTGAAGGCCCTGGTTTCAATCCCCAGTACTGGAAAAGAGAGCAGTACTCACACTGAAGGTATAGCCTAAGTTCAGAGCACTTGCCTAGCATGCACAAAGCCCTGGGTTCCATCCTAGAACAGAGGAAGAAGGAAGCAAGGAAAGAAGGAAGGGAGAAAGGAAGGAAGGAAGGGAGGGAGGGAGGAAGGAAGGAAGGAAGGAAGGAAGGAAGGAAAGAAGGAAGGAAAGCAGGTTAGTGTGGCTGCTGTATAGACAGAGTAGGCAAGGAGGTTTAGAGCCCAATGAAGAGACTTCTGCCAATAATGGTAGATTGGACTAGGTGGTGGCAGTGACGGTGTTTACAATGGTCAAATGCTGGATAGATTGTAGAGGTAAAATCAGTAGATCTTGGTAATGGGTTGATTTTGGGAGTAAGAAAGAGGCAAGGAGGCGTTCTCAGTTAAGTGTATCTCCAGGACTTGGGCTGCTTGGAGCCACAAAGAAAGCCTTGTGTGAAGGTTACATTTCTACTCTTCTGACTTCTATAGAGCAGTTTCCTTCAGTTGCTAGACCTGATCTTAAGTAATCACTTAGCATTTAAAAATTATGTGTGTATGTAGAATAATAAGTCAAATATATGGTATTCTGGCTTAATGTTAAGGGCAGATTTCTCCCTAAAGGTAAATCCTTTGCTTCCAAGTAGTGAGTAGGATATTACTTTTAAAATAACATAGTTCCCATTAATTTAGGATGCTGAAAATATTCTTCAGCCTAGGGAATCTCTTGATGACCAGTATCTGTTCTTTGAATTGGATTCCTTGCAAACCTTTAGGCAAGTTATTTTTGTTCCAAAAGGCCAGAAGAGGACAGGACTTGAAAGAAAAGGCCAAGACAAACTTGAATTTCCTAAGTATTCATCACATTTAACCTCAGTTACCTACACTTTATAATTTGCAAAGAAATTTCATACAAATTATTTGTGGCCATATTTTGCAAGTGTAAGATCCAAGCTGTCCCCTGACTCCCAGGTCAGTGTTTTTGCTCCTTGCTGCACTTCCAAGTCCTTAAAATTTTTTTGAAGGGGGGAGGAGTCAGGTTTTTGTGATCAGCAAACAAGTTTCCAATGGACACTCAAGGCCCTTCTGTATTTGAAACAATTTAGTCCATGTGCATTGAGAAAGAGGGTGAAAGAAAATTTGCCATTTTCCCATACCACTTGTCCCCTACACAATCAAAAGGGCTTTCATTTTTCAATCCTTGCAGGCCCACCCTTCAAAACCTATTATCTGCTTGACAATTGGCTGGGACCTCTTGTCTTTTTTCTTCTTTCAATTACATTCTAAGGGCTGAGGTTCCCATCTCCCTTGGAGCAAACAGATCTTTTTTGTACCTGTTTTGCAGGAGCTGGAGAGGATTTTTTTCATTTTTTCATTCTCTATAGTTCTCATATCAGAACACTTGACATTCTTAGTGATTTTTAACTGCAGGCGGCAGTTAAATTGCTTTCCCAAATTTGGCTTAAGCCACCTCTCCAAAACTCCCTGAATTTACTCTGTCTTCACCTATCTCTGAATCAGGAAAGAAAAAAAAATCATACATACATGCTTTTCTGAGTTGTTATGTTTTTCTCTCTCTCTAAGCAGGCCTACACTAACATAAATGAGACAAAACTTCTGGTGAGAAATGGCAACATGCGTTTCCACTAGACAGATCAGTCTCTTTCCACTGTGAATAGAGCTGATGAAGCCATACACAATAGTGCTGTCTCTGATTGAGCATTGTTCAACATGGCGCCCTTCCTCAAGCCCTTCAACCATGGGAAGACAGGGGTGGTTGGAAATGCCCAGTCTTTAGGCTCAAGAAAAGGGGAATGGCTTCTCATTTACAAATGCTTTGAATTTGAAGGGCAAAGGAAAGAGAAGGTGAGGAAAGAAGATAGAAAAGGAGAAATAAAAAAGAGAAGGGTGAAAAGGTTGTTTGCAAGTGAAGGAATAGAAATAAAGTTATGAAAAGAATAACAGAAACTTATTTATTTTGAAAGTGTTGCATTTTATGTAAACTATTATAGTATATTATATTAAATATGAGAAATATTGTATTTTATATATTTTGTCTATGTGGTTTTGTCATTGGAAGATGTCACATTTTTTGTTATAATTTCAAATAGCACTGTTACTGGATGTGTGGTTGCGAGCACCGGTTTCTTAGTGTCCTTGAGCAGGACACACAGAAATGGTAAGAAACGCAGAAATTAAGGAGAAAGTACAGTGCACAGAGTGGGAGTAGGCCAGTGAAAAAGGTTCACAGCCCCATAGGAACTGGCACTGGGGTCTCTTAGGGTTCTAGGGTTATGAGAGGATTCAAGGTTGGGAATTGATGGGAATCATGGCCCAATGGGGTACTTGGCTCAGCCCACCCATCTATGAAGAGGGGGAATTTCTGACCACATAAGGTCGTTCTGGGAAATGTCATAGCATCCAAAGCCATCGGGAGAGGTGTCAAAACCACAATGCAAATGATGTTGGACATGGGCCAAGATCATGTAGTTTTGGTTTAGCACATGCCTGGGGGCTTTGGAGAAACACGATGACATTTATCTGTTTTCTGATGAAATTTGACATAGTTGTCCTTGCCCTCTCTAGATCCTCGGTTATTGCCCTAGTGGCATCCTGTTGTTTACGTGTCCTCACTCTATCTCTACCTCAACACTGAAAGGTTTCGAGTCCTTGCCTAACCCTTTCCAAGCCTCCTCACACTGTACAGAGGTGCCAGTGGGAACAGGCGCCTGTCTTTTCGGTACTGAGGATGGAATACAGGGTATTCTACCACTGAGCTGCATCCCCACTCCTTTTTACTTTTTTTTTTTTTTTTTTGAAACTCTGTCTCTCTCTAAACGGCTCTGGCTTACTTTGAACTCTTGATCTTGCCACAGCCTTCCAAAGCTGGGATACAGACAGGCCTGTGCCACCATAAGGGATATTTGTGTATCATTACGTACTTGCTCCCTCCACATAAAAGCATATGTGTACTTTTGGTGCATACATTACATCACTACACATATTGGCCCATTCCTTACTCTCTTTTTTTTGACTCAATATTAGCTCTCTTAAGTTTCCCCATTTCTACTCCATTTCACAAAGATCACCTTAGATTTTTTTTTTTTGAGACAGGGTCTCACTCTATAGTCCAAGCTGGTCCTGAACTCACTGTGTAGCCCATGCTGGCCTCAAACTAATAGGAATCCTCCTGCCTCAGCCTCCCAAGTGCTGGGATTACAGGCATGGGCCATCATGCCCACCTAGTATGTGGTGCTGGTGGATCAAACCCAGGGCCTTTCACTTTCTAGGCAATTGCTCTACTCACTGAGCTATGCTCACTGCCCCTCTCCTTAGTTGTCTTGATAGTTCCATATATTCCCATGGTGTGGATGGACATTATGTATGGAATGTACCCCTTGTTGGTGGGTATGGAGGTAAAATAAAAAGCCTACCTAATGGAAGTATGTGATCCTCAAGGATGAGCTGCATATGGAGTTTTGAGTTTTCTAGTGTAGCCACATGTTCCTTCCGCTGATTTGAAATGCCCCCTTTGTTACATCCCAAATGCCCTTATGTACGTGAGTTTGTTTTGGATTATGTATTTTATTTCATTCATCTGTTTGCCAGTTTTGGCACCTGTGTTTCTAGTAGCCACATTAAAAAATGTAAAAAGAGGGCTAAAGGAAGAGTCCAGTGGTAGAGCACTTGCCTAACATGCACCAGGCCCTGGGTTACATCCCCAGCACCATACACACACACACACACACACACACACACACACACACACACACACAGTAAAAAAGAAAGAAGTGAGATTAATTTTAATAACAGTATATCTTACATAATTCAGTATATCAAAAATAAGCTCTCTAATCAATATTAAAAATTATTACTATTTTACATTCTTTGTTGCATCTGAAGTCTTTGAAATATGATGTATGTGTCATACTTCCAGCACATTTCAATTCGGACTGGCCAATTTTAAGTACCTGAGAACCGTATGTGTCTGGTGGCTGGTTACCGTAATGGACAGTGAAGGTTGAGAAGGCTGAGAGGGCAAAACTATCACTGATTGGTAGGAGTGGATTTTACAAGGTCAAATGTCAAAGATAAAATCATCACCTTCACCCTCCAGAGGAACTCCTGGGCTCCCTTAGGGCCTTACTTTGTGAACCCCAATAAACAGTGCATGCTGGTGGAGTGCAAAGCAGAACAGCCCCACGAAAGGCCAGGTTCCAAGCTCACAAACGGCCGGGGCTCAGGAGGTGATGCTCTGCGGCCTGTCCAGGTTCCCCTTTCTCTGCCTTTGGAGGCCTGTGTTCACATCCCGTTGTACTCAATACCCAATACCCATTTCCTTTTTTTTTTTTTCAAAAGCAGAGTGATGTGGCAATGAGGCTCTGCAGAAAGCCCTGGTGCTGGAGTCGGGGAGGGTGTAGTAGGGGGAACCCATATAGGGGCTTACTCAACTGTGAGATTTTTAACTCAGCTCAGGCAGCTCCACAGCCTCTCTGGTCCTGGCCGGTAGTGGTGACAGCCATGGCGACACATCCCAGAGGCTGGAATGGTAAGCAAAATTGCATATCATGAGGGGATTCAACCTTGGCATTTAGCTCTTGGTGGGTGTTCGCAGTGTGGGAGGAGGCAGGTGTCTAGGGAGCTCAAGCCAAATTTGGGGATCATGTGGACTCCAGAGCAGGCTTGAGAGCTTGGCCCCTGGAGGCTGGCAGGAAGCTGAGAAGTGATTATCCGCTGCAGGGCCACATGCTGTCTCTGGGCAAAGGTAGTATCCTCATGCCCACTGCTTGATGATTTCCAAACCGGCCCCTACCCCAGTATACCCGCCCCAGCTGGTGGAGGAACTAGGGCCCAGCTGAGGGTTGCAAGTGGCTTGGCTTCAGAGCAAAGGAATTTCTTCTGGCATAGCCTTGTAGGGAGCTCTTAGGCACCAGTTTCACTTGCAGCTTCTCCCTTGCCTCCACAGTGTCTAAGTGGAGCACCAGCACCCCGTTTCCATTCCTACCACTGCATCCTCCAGCCCCGTAGCCTAGAAGCTGTCAGGTGGTACAAGAGTCCTGAAGCACCAGGCAACAATAGCCACACAAGCTGCAGCCTCCTAACAGATTAGGCTGGGCTAGGAAGAGAGGCTTAACAGCAGCTCCACATTCCTCGTTCAGGGTGGTCTCACCTCAGCTTCCACCACTCCATGCCCCTCCTCCAGCTGGCAAAGGGGCAGAATTCCTGATGATTAAGATTCTACCCTGAAAGTTGGTAGCCAAGAGCCCAGTGCAGAGCCTGACATATACAGGAGAGCTGTAGTGTGGCACTTTTTAGGCTAAATCTTGCATGGATGCACAGATAAACATGATTTGAGTATTGTCTTTGCTTTACCTTTTGCTCGCAAAGTTCTAAAATTAAAACCTGTCACCTCATCACTTTGGAGCTTTCTACTGCAGGAACTTGTGCACCCACTGATCTCCACTAAGAAAAGGTCACAGGTAAAACCAGCCAGGAGAAGAGCCTCACAGCATTACCTCCCATCATATTATTGCTTTAGGGCCTTCCAGGCTGAATCATCAGACCTGGAAAAACAACAGCATGGGGGTTGGCATGCGACAGACTTAGTTTAAGCCTTGGCCTTGCTATTTCCTATGCATATAACCTACTCAAAAGTCGTTTCTTTTCTCCAAGATTTAGTACTCTACTCTATAACATGGGGCTAAGAAAATGCCCATCTAGGATTTGGGTGAAGAGTAAGATAAAATATATTAGGTCGGACCCTATGAAATTGCTCAAAGCGGTTGAATAGCAGCAGTTTTGTGGGGTTCAATATAAAAGTGCTTATAAAGTATAAAACACTATGATGAGTCCTGCACAAGCATTCATTATTCTTAAGAGATATAATTTGAAGTCACAGAATATTGTTTTTGCAATAAACATGAATCCCTTTCATGAGAATATAGGTCAGACTAACTGAAGAAGCCACTTTTCTACCTACCACAGGCAGCAGGCATTTCCTGCAGTACAGTGGCCTGGGAAATGGGGACCGTGTATTTTTAGGAGACAAGATTAGTTCACAGAAAGAAAAGGAGGTGAGCAGCAGGGCAGCTCATGACAGTTCCTACCTAGAAATGGTTCGTTCACAAAAGCACAGGAGGAGTTGGCCCATTCTCCTGGCCCACTGCTTGGCTCTGCTTGCAAGGCAGAGGCTGGCCAAGCTGGGCCTTCCCTCCAGGGAGCAGGGCTACCAGGGCACTAGGCTAGCTTCTGTCTGCCAAGTTTGCTTTCCCTAGTGTCTTTTCTTGACCTAACAAAGGCCCAGAGTTGGCAGAGATTATGTGGTGTTGTATACCTGTAATCACTGTACTTGGGAGCAGGAGGATTGCAAGTTTGATGCCATCCTGGACTACACAATAAGACCCAGTTTGGAAAAACAAAACAGAACAAAAAGACTTGGATTGGGGACTGAAAGTTATACTAGCCACAGTAGGGGAGGAACCTGTCTTGCCATCCTGCTCCTCAATTCTGATTGCTAGCAGTAAAAGTCACTGGAATTTCAAGCCAGGGCAGTGGGAGACATCAGAAGAAATGCCCATCAATTGGCTCTGCCTTAAGTGCTGGCACACTATGTTGGCAAGTACCACTGAGACACTATGAGGCATCTGTAGAGTTTCCACTCTGTGTTTCCCACTGAGGGCATGATTACCAATTTAGGTAAGACAGGCTTTGTTGTTGTTGTTCAATATAATGGATTGAACACGGGGCCTTTGTACTGAGCTACATCTCCAGCCCATGTTTCATTTTGATTTTGAGAAAGGATCTCAGTAAATCGCTAAGTTGTCCAAGCTGGGCTCAAACTTGTGATCCTCCTGCCTCAGCCTGACAGAGTGCTGGGATTACAAGCCTGTGCCACTGGGCCTGATTAGGACAGTTTTTCATTGTACAGGAGTGGTTGCCTCTCCAGATCTCTGAATGGCATCTTGGAGGTGACCGATTCAGTTAAATATCCCCATAACTAGCCTGATGATCATGAGCAGCCCCATGATCCTGGTGGCAAGGTGATCTTGGTTAGGCCACCAGAGATAAATTAAGTCACTCAAGCTGAGCCTGAGACATGAAGGGCAGAACGCCAGGGAAGACACCTTCAGGGAGCTGCCCAAATGGGTCCTGCTCTGAGTAGGCAGTGAGCTATGCTACGCTGGGGCCCAGGCCATGGTCATCCTGTGGCAGAGGGTCCACATGGAAAATGGAGCCAACTTGGCCCAGTGCCCAAATTCCAGTTGTCCAGCATTTATCAGGATGGACAAGGATGCATGATGTTTTTTAGGGAAATGTGAATATCCAAACAGGATTGGCATAGTAGGTTCACATAGCACAGAAGTGCTTGGGCAGTATTCCCTGTACTTGGATGGGGAAAAAATGATGTCTTTATTTCTGCTAATCCCTAATTAGAATTTAGATTTTCTTTCCATTACAGACTTAGGTAGCAATCCACAGTAGCATTAGCAGTATTTGAGACTTTTGTCTCCAATAAGAGCCACAGATACTTTTATATCACATTATTACTTCTGCAGAGAGCTTGAAATTCTGTTCCACTCATGACTATTTCAAAATCATGAGTCATTGGGCCTGCCACTAGATCTTGTTATTTAATGAGTTAATCATGAAACACATGTTACTACATCATAAATTTAAGGAAATACACATTGATAACATAATATCTAATTGAATTCCTTTGTAATGCTATGTGTTTTATTTTATAACTTTAAAAACATTCCTAGAAGGGGTCCATAGGTTTCATCAGAATCCTGAAGGAATCCAAACCATAGAAATTTTAAGAAATTCTGGATTGGAGGCTTGGCAGGAAATCACGCTGACTGGGGTCAATTGAAAAGGCTCTGAATTCCAAGAGAGGATATGTACACTTTTGTTCTAGAGGAACTGAGGTTCTGAATGGTTCTGGGCAGGAGGCTGCCCAAAATAGTAACACTGAAGTCTCCAGCCAGAGATGGCAGTAGCATTAATACAAGTGGAGATGTCAGGAAGATGAAAGAATTAAGGTAATGGGAGAGGGTTCTATCTTAAATATATTAAATTTGAGACTCAAAAAATTCCACCCAGTTGAAGTCAACCTCAGGCTTTGGGAAATTCAAATGGGCAGACCAAGGATGCAGCCATGGCAACAAGAAAGATTTTGAAGCCATCCTTCAAGATGCTCACAGAGCATCTAGAGTAATTGCAGTCACCCAGGAAGAAAGGTTAGTGACAGAAAAGAAGCCAAGGCAGGGGACTGCCATAGGCTGGCTGCTCCAAGAAACAGATTCCTAGACAGAGACTTGCACACAGAAGGCATGTAGAGGGCTGCCTCCTAAAACGGTCCCAGTGAGGGAGTAAGGGAAGCAAGACTGGTCAGAGGCAGGAGTTGAATTGTGATGTGCTTACACAAAGACCTTAGCTCACCCTACTGGGAGTTCTGGAACTAGAATAGCCCTTCAGGTGGTCTCAGTTGAGACCATGAAGCTAGGCCTTTCTTCTGTACCCCTGACAACCTAGTGACTAGTTTGAATGCAGGCTGGCCCCCGGGGAAGGGGTGTTACCTTGGAGAAGGACTCAGCTGTGAGCCATCCCTTGTGTCTTGGTTCTGAACTGAGGATCCCAAATGGCTGTTCAACATTGTCCTACCATGCAGGAAATGCAGCTTCCTTGTACAGGCCTCTGGATAAGTCCCACTCCTGCAACCTGGAAACCAGTTGTTATGTTAAACTTTTCCTGGGGAGACATGAACAAATGTGTCTCCACCCAGATAGGGCACAGATGACAGACCACAGTAACAAATGCCCCAGAATCCAACTTGCTGAACCAGTGAGTTTATTGGGGTTCTTAAAGAAGTGGAGTATGGGTGAGGAGTTACTGACAGAAGCATGGATGACTCACAGGTAGCTGTGTCACTGAAAAGGCCCCGGGCTTGGGTGAAAGCTCACAGGAGCTGCATCGTTTGTGCTCACTGCATGATCTGCAGCAGCTCAGCTGGCAGGAGTTTCCTTTTCAGCAGTTATTAACTGCTTCTATAGCCTTGGGGAGGGACTTTGTGACTCTGCTAAGTTTCACCAGTGAGTTCCTCACACCCTGAAGCTCATGAACCTCCCTCCTCCCTCCAGGAGGGAATGTTTTAATTCGGAGGAACCTGCTATACAACACCAGTCACAGGAGCACTAAGGGCAGGAGCCAAGTCCTAAAAGGAATTTGAGTCTCTAATGCTTGTAATTTGGAGTTCTCAGCGTCTCCTTCATCCTTCCCGTTGGGGCAAACCTAGGTGGGAGGGGATGGGGGAACCTGGAGGGAACTGAGCCGTTGTCATCCTCTGCATGAGTTCTTTATAAAAGGTCACCAGACTAAGCAAGTCAACCCCTGCAGAATCAGGGTCTGTAGCCCTCTGTGGCCCTTTCTTCCTTCTGGGGACTCGTATCTCAAAGAGAGGATGTCACCACGTTGAGGATAAGGCCTTTCTCATAATGTCTATGGGTTGCCCAGGAAAACTGATATTGTTAAAGCCCCCAAGAAAGGAGATTGGCTTTATTTTCAAAGACAGAAAGGGCAAAACTTGACCTTTGATTTTGAATTTCATGTCCTTATACTAAAAGAGCAAACTAAATAGCAACCGACCTGATTAGGTATAAATTCTCTGTTAGGTGAAAGAAGAACCCTGGCAGAACCAAAAATATGGCCAGCAGCCAGAGAATTTGGAGTGAAAGTTTACTGTTCCCATGGCCCTACACCTGGGTAGGAGGTCCGGGCATAAGGTCCACGACCCCATGTCTGAGTGTAAGGCCAGGTGTAAGGTATAAGGGATATGGTGATGAGGCATAAGACATCAGGGATAAGATATAAGACATAAAGGGGGTACAAATAGGGGAGATTATGGGTGAACAGAGCTTTTATGTCCTATGGGTAGATTTGTCAACATGAGGGTCAAGGATTGAGTCGTTTAAGCTGGCATCTGAGGCGAGGACTGGGCAGAAGAGGACAAAGCAGGGTTGCCTTATAGGTTGGGAGACAGGCAAGTGGGCAATGGGTGAAGGGAGACAGGTCCCCCCTGGGAGTCAGAGTTGCCATCATCAGTTGGCCAACTGTCAAAAGACCAGCAAAGTTGTTATTCTGTGGCCAGAGAAGTCAGGCTGCCATGGCTGGGAAGGAACAATGCAATAGCTATCTGCTACCTAAGATCATACAGAGAGCCAAGCTGTGTGTGTGTGTCCCACCAAGAAATTGAGCCCAGGAGTTCCAACACAGGTACCACCCCACACCACCTTTGAAATTTAGAATGACTGTAGGAAACTTGAATCCAGAAAGATTTATTCATCCACTCATTCATTCCACTCCCACACAAAAATAGGTTCTGTGTTTGCAAAATGGTAGGCTGAAAAGCCAAGTGTGGCCTAAAGGCCAGTGTTTTTATTTTTTCTGCACAAACTCAAAAATAACTTAAGAATCAGAGGATGTAGGGCAGTGGTAGAGCATGTGCTCGGCATGTTTGAGGCCTTTGGTTCAATTTCCACTACCAAAATAGTAATAACAATTTAAGTGAGTTGCCAATGCATTTTTTTAAATCATAAGATCTGGCCTCAGTAGAAGCACCAGCTAAAACTGAGGAATGCTGCCTCCTTTTAAGTAGGCACAAGTTCCCCCAGCTCGCCTGAGGCCTCATTCAGGCTGCATCTCTTCTAGTGTTGCCTGCCTGGGTCCTGCCAGCTTTGGTGCTCAAGAACCCTAGGTTTGGCTGAGCTGTTGCCAGGACTATGATGCTGAGCCATGTCATCTCTGCTGGCTTTTTTGCTCTCACAGGGCTGGCTGTATAGTGTGGAACAAGAACCCATGCATGCCCATAGGCAGAAGACGGAGTCCTTCAGGGTGTGGCCAAGTTGGGAAACTTTACAAAGATTCTAGGGGGGTGGATAGGCCCCGACTATGTGCAGAAAGGGGCAGGGTAGATAAAAAATATTCCAGTGCAAAGGAATAGTTAGGGGGAGGGAGAGAACGGTGCTTCTAAAGGAAGTGGCAAGTATTCAATGGGACAGAAGCCAGGGCTATGTTGAAAGGGGGGACCTTGTCTTCCAGGCTGAGCAACCCTGGTGGTCTTGCTGTGGAGGGGTCAGATGATCTGCCTTGTGTATCAAGAATTGGCTCTTGGAGGCTGGATTGCAAGAGAGTAAGATCTAAGGTTCTTGCAATTGTGAGAAGTAATGGGGCAACCAGCCAGGCATACCTATAATCCCAGACTTCTGGGAGACTGAGGCAGGAGGATTGCAAGTTTGAGCCCAGAGTACAGACTGGAAAACTGAGTGACTTAGTGAGACCCTGTCTCAAAAAAAATTTTTTTAAATAGGCTAACTATATAGCTTAGTGTAAAGGCCCTGGGTTCAGTTTCTAGTACTGTAAAAAAAAAAAAAGGGGGGGGGTGCGGGCTGTAATGTGGAAAGGTACCAGTGGGTGGAGGAAATGGAAATAGCACTTTAAGAGGCATTCAGGAGGTCATATTGACAGTTGTTGGTGATTTCTCAAGGTCAGAGGGAAAGTTCTACACCGTAGTACATGGGTACGCTCTATGATTCTGGACACAGCAGTAGTTGCCCCGTTTTCAAGGTTCTGTGACATTGGCAACACTGAACTCATCATTAACTCACCCTACTCTCAAAGCCAAAAATAGCCCACGTACTACCAGACCACAGGGCTTTATGCAACATCTACTAAGCACCAGACAGAGGGCAAAATGTTTCCCCCAAGTTCACATTGAATTGACATAGCTGCCCTGTGAAGTAGATACTCTATTTACACCTTTTTACAGGTGAGGAAACTGAGGCCTAAAGGGCACAGTGTGATTTTCCCAGGGTCAGCTGATAAGTAACAAAGAAAGGATTTGGACCCAGGTGTACTCAGCTTCAGAGGTTCCTATGCAGGCCAGAAGGGCCACCGTACACCCTGACCCTGTGCTGACCAGGCTGAGCTAACTATGGGAGGCTAGCGGCGCATACACCCCACATACTCTTCCAGCAAGCATCCAAACTTAAAACCCTCGTATGGGCGTTCAAGTTCTAGGACCTTGATGATATGCAGCCAGGCAAGGAGGAGAGAATCCCTGTGTGCAGATGTCCATCACTGGGAGTGGCGAAAGCAAGCCATGCAGCCCACCCCGCCCCAAACCATAGGTGCTCTAGTGGCTCTCTGTTCCCTCAGGGGTCAGATCCAAGTTTCTGACCCTGCCCTGTAAGATCTTGACATAACATGGCTCTCGGTCGCCTTTGTGATATCTTTTATTGCCATGCTTCCCTCAGTTACACCCGCAGGTACACTGGCTCCTTTCTTTCATTCATTTCTACCCTCGGCCCTTGGCAGTTGCCTTTCCCTTTGCCCAGTTTGCTCCTTTCTCTCTCTTTCCATGGCTAATTCCTTCTCATCATTCGCATGTCTTTCACTTCATTGTGAACTCCATCAGGGCAGAGGGTTTCTGTCTCTCAATGGCCCTCGATGCTTATGTGCCCAGTACACAGAAGGGCTCGGTTCCTGCCAGTTGAGTGAATGAACACATTATTTTGGCATATACTGTGTGCTGGGCTCCTTACAAATATTAATTTATGTAATCTTCAAAATATCTCCATGAGATAAGAGTGATTATTATTCTCACTTTGCACATGAGATGACATGTGTTGCCCAAGGTCATGGGACTTAGGTAGAGACAGAGCTAGTATGTGAGTCCTGGCTTAGGCTCGCCCCACTATACCCCGTCACTAAAAGTGTGCATTTATAAGGGATTATAACTGAGAAGATGTACGGCTGTCTTCCGTGCACCATTTCAGATGACTGACTTGACTTCCTCAGGAAGGAACTGAAGCAATTCTGGTGGCCTCTTGACTGGGGTTAACTGCCCTGCTTGTTCTGCCTCTTCATTCTTGCTTATTAGAAAACCCTCAGATTTAGAGAAGTACCTCAGAAAATAAAGAATTTCCGACTCAGTGAGAAGTTGCCCCTTTCCAGGGGGAGACATAGCCGAAACCCATAGGGTTGAGCATTACCGGGAGGATGCCCTGAACAAAGGAGTGAAATGCTTCCCTCTGGCCCTCATGTGTTTTCTCCTCCAATTTGTAATTTTCCTAGATCCCTGAGGTGTGAGGATAACTGGAGGACATGTGGAGAGAACAGAATCTCTGCACACACACACACAGCCCTCTAGCTACTACTGCATTGCACTTTAACACTCTGCCTCTTTTTTAACAACTCCCCACCCCACCCCATATAGTGATTCCTATACATAAAAAGTTTGCAAAGCACTGGCTTAGAGGTCAGCCTCTGAAAATGACCTTATCACCAGTCTGGAAGCTCCCTAAAGGCAGAGCTGAATCTTGGTGTACCCCTGCCCCAAGAGCCCTGCATGCGTCCCATATATTCCTACATTGACACCTACTAGGTTCTCAGCAATGTTTGTGAACAAGCAAATTTGCAAAGGAATCTGGTCACCTATGGCCAGCTTAGGCACAGATAGAATGTACATGCTATAATCCTGTCCCCTGCTGTCACCCTTCTGCAAACTATCTGGTGAAGGGGCCAAGCCCCAAAACTCCTCCTGACCTCCCCACGGGGGAGGCCGAGCAACAGGGCATTTCTTTATGTAGGCCCTACACTGTGGACAAGGTCCTAAATGAGCTTATCCTCTCCCTGCTCTTCTATCCTCGCATCACACACACACAAAAAAAAACAAAAAACAAAACAAAAAAAAAAAAAAACTGAAAGAGGAACTCCTGAAGTGCCCATGTTCTGTTTGTTGCTGTACTGAAGGCATGGCCTCCTCAGCATACCACCAAGGTCCCTGTGCCACTTCTCAAATGACCCCCAGAAACTGCAGTTCCTCCCAAGGTACAGAAGGTGCTCAGGTGCTAGCTACCAAGCCCTCGCTGCATGTGGAACCAAAATAAACCCTTGTTGATATGGAAACGGGTAGAATTATTTTAAGGAAAAAAAATTGCTTCTTCATTAAGTCGTGTTGTTATGGCAACCAGAATTAGGAAAGTAACTTGGCCGTGGAGTTTATGTGCCATGTTTGGGGGCAGAGAGTTTTTGTAATAGTGGAAAACAATTTTTGAATACATCTGCGTAGCCCTTGGCTCTATTTAGGGGAGTGAAGACCAATGGAGGACTCCATTGCCCCACAAGAGTGGGCTTGGGCAGGTGGGCTGAGAGCTGTTCTCCAAGGCTGTGCCTGTGGTGATGCAGACTGGGACCATAAGGGATTATGTGAAGGGAAGCTACGTGAAGAAAGCATCCAGTCAAGGATTTCCGTCACTCTCCGGGTATGCAAGGGTGCGCTTCACTCGTCTGCAGCAGGAGCACCCTGACCTCCCACACTTAAGAGAAGGCAGTCAGAGGCTAATGTAGAAAACAACCTCTGTTCTTTATTGGTTCCTTACTGTGTGGCAGACACGTGACACACTCACCTTTATTCCTTGTAACTGTGAGGCATCGTTATCTCGATTTGCAAACATGGATGCTGAGTCTTTGCTCAATGAAGTGGGTTGTCCGAGGTCACACAGTAAGTGCAGACCTGAGATTAGAATCTCATGCTCCACTTGTGACCTCTTGTGCTACAAGGTCAAGAGATCTTAAGCTAAAACATATTTCAAGAAACATTCATTCATTCACTCATTTATTCACTCATTCATTTACTTACTCATTTAAAATCCTCCATTCAGCATCTACTATGCCAGGCCCCAGGGAGCACCAGATATATTACATTTATTTTTTGTCTTTAAGGAGTTGAAGGACTCTTCTGAGGGGGAGAATGCCTGCAGTGAAGTGTATAGGATACAAGCCCATTCTGGGCAAGTGGCTGGGCAGCAGGCTAAGAGGCAGTGAGTGCTCAGACCACAGGAACAGCAGGTCCACCCCTCCTTGGAATGCCCCTGTACCTCCTTCCTGGGCTTCCTCTTCCCATCACATATTTTGAGGGACTCCTCGGACTCGGAAAATACTGGCTTTTGGAGTAGGGAGTGGAAAGCATGAGGGGCTCAAGGAAAGAAAGGATGGGACAGGCGCCTCTGAAGGCTGATGGTTGGGAAGCTGCTTTTCAAGAAAGACGAGGAGCCAGAGGGGCTGGCTTTTGTTAAATTTTCTGCTTCCTGCCCTACAGCTCTGGGAAATGCAAAATGAGCCTTGTTAATCACAGAGTTGGGGAGGCTGATGTGAGGTATTGTGGATATACTAGAAAGAACAAGGCCCTAGGGTTGGAGCTACAACTTAGGAGTAGAGCACTTGCCTAGCGTTATGGGTAGCTCCCTGTGTTCAGGTGTTGTGGATTATCTATGGATTTTGCATGCTGTTAGGAGGTGGGGCCTGGCTGGGAGAGGCAGATTACTGAGGGTGGGGGATATCACTGAGGGCATGGAAGGGTAACCAAGGGTGTGGCCCCAGTTTTTCCTTAATCTCTGTTCTATCCTCTTGTGATGCTGTGAGCAGTTGTTCTCCACTAGACCCTTTCTTCCATTGCCAGCTGCCCATGAATGGACTGAGACCTCGTGGTTATTAGGTACTATGTCCCAGTAATGAAAAACTAAGACACCTATCGTGCATGACACTCTGAGTTCAATAATCAGCACTGAGAAGGGAAGAAAGAATGAGACATAGTCAGAAAGAAAATAAGAATAAACCAGGCTCCATTTCTCTAAGCCTAGCCATGGTGGGCCAGGTTCTAGGCATTCCTTAAGACATGGCAAAGTCTGTTTCTTCTTTTGAAATTTCCAGTTAGTACTGAATAGCACTTAAGCTTTTCCCACTCCAGGTAGCAGGAGGTCCTTGAATGGGCTACTGTTATGAGATGGTCTCTGGTTTGCTCGTGTTTATGCAGCCATCCTGTGGGCTGAGGACTGCTGAATAGGGGCCGAATACCGAGCTCCTCACCCACCCCACACCTTATGGAACCTATCTAGAGGATCAACATCCTGGGACCCCAGCAGGGCAAAGTTAAGACCCTCTGGACACAGAGCCTCACTGCTTCAGACTCCCATGAGTGCTCAGCACTGAGCACAAAGAGTGGCTGTCCCTGTCAGGTTACACACACACACCCCTTGTGAAGTTTTTAGTAAGGGAGTGAAATGTACCATCAACTGAGCATTGTTATGGTTTCGACCTGGAATGTCCCCCAAAAGACTCATATATTTGGATGTAGTGGAATACTGATGGAAACATGCTGTTAAGAGGTGTAGCCTGATCAAAAGGGACAGAACACAGAGGCTTGACCCAGAAGGGGTGAATTATGGGGACAGGACCTGGAAGGGTAGCTCCTCCCTTCCTTGCTCACTGGCTCTCTGTCTGCCATGCTGTGAATAGCTCCCTAGCTGTGCCTCGGCCATGTGTTGCCACCATTGCTGCTCATGAATGGTCTGTGTGAGACCTTCTGAAACTGAGCTGAAATAAATCTTTCCTCTCTTAAGTTGTAGATGTTGAGTATTCTGTCCCAGCAATGAGAAAGTAGCTAAGACAGACATCTTTTGAATTTAATATTTGCTGTGAGGTAGATGTTACATTTTCCATCTTATAGAAGATAAAACAGAGGCTCTCACAGAGTGGTGACATCCAAGGTCACAAAAGTTCCCCTCCTGTGCCACTTCTTGGACCAGAGGAACCACCCAGAAAACTGCCTTTTAACTCTCAGCTGCCTCAGTAACACCAACCAAGCAGTACTTACATTTATTTAGACTGATGTTAACAAACTCACTGCCAGTTAGGCCAGGCTCAATGCAAAGATCCCAAAGCCTTGTTTGACTTAGTTGGTGCAACATAAAGGGGCTTACTCTCTCAGAAGACTGCTCTCTGTAAAGGGGACAGAGCTTCCTTTCATCAGTGATAAGCCTGAACCTCCTCAAGTTTTCGGGGACGGAGAAGGCTACAGGCAGTCTGGCTGAGTTAATCTCAAATCTTATTAATCTGTGAGGATCAATTGGCTGCAGGCAACAGGCGTTAATTCTGCATTTAGCAAGTTGAGCCTCAGCCTGGCATGAATAAGACAAATCCCTTGTAATAGGAAGCTGCTTAGTGGATGTCCTGCCAATTGAGAAACAAGAGGGGAGCAGAAGAAAAGGCAGGTGGCAAGTAACGCCCCCTTCCTCACCACTGTCAGGGACTGGCTTGGCTTCCAGCTATCTCTGACCTGAGTGCAATTTGCAAGGGGCAGCAGAGTACAGGGCATTGTTCTCAAACTGTTATCCTGGGGCTAGAGGAATGGCTTGATGGTTAAAGTGCTTGCCTAGCAAGTGCTAAGTCAAGCGCTAAGTACCTGAGTTCGATTCCCCAGCACCACGTAAGCCGGGCATGGTGGTGTACACCTGTAATCCCAGCACTCAGGAGGCTGAGGCAGGAGGATTGCTGTGAGTTGGGCTTCACTGAGTTCAGGGTCAGCCTGGGCTACAGAGCAAAATCCTGTCTCAAAAAACAACAGAAAAAAAAAGAAATTCTGATTCAAATATGATCCATAGCCAGGCACTCCGGAAGACTGAGGCGGAAGGACTGCAAGTGTGAGCCCAACTTAGGCAACTTAGTAAGTCTCTGCCGCAGAATTGAAACTTGCTTTTCCCAAAATCATGATTTTTATATTTGTATTTGGGGTACATGATACTTGAGGAATCAGTGCATAGATACATCGCTTCTTGATTATTTTTACTTTCCTTCCTCCTTCACACTCTCTCCCCTCCCCATTTTCTTTCCCTCTCCAGAGAATTTATCTCCCTATTTTCTTTCATCACTCTTTTATTTTGCTGTTTTACTTATTCATACATTGATTTTCTTGTATTAGAGAAACCATGTTATAGTTAACCTTCTGTGTCTGATTCATTTTGCTAGGCATAATGGTGTCAAAGTGCATCAATTTTTCTACAAATGTCTTCAATTTATCTTTCCTTATGGCAGAGTAGTATTCCACTGTGTACATATATCACATTTTCTTTATCTGTTCCTCTGTTGATGGACATACTGACTGCTTCCAAGATTTAGCTATTATAATTTGTGATGCTATACACATGGATATGCATTACTACTGTTATATGATATCTTCAATTCTGTTTAAAAGATACCTAGAAGAAGTATAGCTGGGTCAAATGGGATTTCTGGTTTTAGTTATTTGAGGAATCTCCATACTGCTCTCCCTAATGGTTGTATTGGTTTTACATCCCACCAACATTGTCGAAAGGTATCTTTTTTTTTCTACAACCACACCAGCATTTTTTTTTTAAGCTTTTGATAGAAGCCATTCTTACTGGAGTTAGATGGAACCTTCGTGTTGTTTTGATTTGCCTTTCTCTTATGGCTAGAGATGGTGAACAATTTTTATGTATTTTTTGGCCCTTTGTACTTCTTCTGAGAACTGTGTATTCATACCAGTTGCCCAGTTTTGATTGGGACTTTTATTTAATTTATTTATTTTATTTATTTGTTTGTTTAATTTCTTTCAGTTCTTTGACAGTGCTAGTTATTAATTCTCTGTCTGAGAAGTAGTTGACATATTTCTTCCCATTCTCCCAGTTCTCTCTTCACTCTATTGATGTTTCCTTTGCTGCGAAGAAGCTTTTTACTCAATATAATCCTATTTGTTGATTCTTGGTGCTATTTCATGTGCATTAGTTGTTTTGTTTTGTTGAGAAAGTTCATGCCTGTGCCTTTGTCTTCAAAGGTTTTTCCTCTTTTATCTTCCAACAGGTTCAATGTTTCTGTTTTATTATCTAGATCTTTGATCCTTTCTGGTTTGATATTGGTATATGATGAAAGACATGGGTCTGGTTTCATTCTTCTGCATGTGGTTAGCCAATTTTCCCAGCACCATTTGTTAAACAGGCTGTCTTTAATCCAGTGTATGTTTTTGGCCCCTTTGTTGAAGATTAGATGGCCAAGGGTGCTTGGGCTCGTCTCCGCATCCTCAATTTTGTTCCACTGGTCTGCTTGTCTCCCTTTGTGCCAATACCATATGGTTTTTTTCTATCTGAATGTACTGCAGATTCATTAACATGTTAATTGCATACAGCTCAGGGAATTCATGACTGTATTTATCAATTTTGACCACTTTTCCCCTCCCTCTTACCCTTTCTGTCTTCTTCCCTCCCTCCCACTTCCAAGGTCTCTTCCTAGCAGTCCATCTCCCATCTTCCTATCCTCTCTTCTATGTCAAGATCTTTTTATACATATATTTATGGCAATCTCATATGAGAGGTACCATGTGATTTTTGATCTGTTGTGTCTGGTCCATTTCACTGAGCAGTGTTGACTCAAGGTAACCTGTTTTCTTGTGAATACTTCATATCTGTCTTTGCTTATGGTTGCATAATATTTCATTTTACATTTATTCTGATTCCGTATAAGTTTTGGAGGTTTTTTTCTAGTGCTATGAAGAATGCTGTTTGTATTTCAATTGGTATTGGGTTGAATCTGTATAGTGATTTTGGAATTGTGGCTATTCTAACATTATTAGTTTTCTTTATCCATTCCTTGTTGATGGGTGTGTAGGTTGTTCCCGGGATTTAGCTATTATGAATAATGCTGCTATAAACATGGACATGCATGAATCTCTATAATATGATGACTTTAGTTCTTTTGGGAAAATGCCCAGGAGTGCTATACCTGGACAAATTTGGATTTCCATCCTCAGTTTTCTAAGGAATCTCCAAACTACTTTTCATAATGCCTGAGCAAGATTGCAGTCCCACCAACAGTGTAGAAGCATTCCTTTTTCCCCAAAACCTTGCAAACAATTGTTATTTATTGAGTTCTTTATGTAAGAGCCATTCTCAGTGGGATGAGAAGGAATCTCAACATTGTTTTGATTTGCATTTCTCTGATGGCCAAAGATGCTGAACATTTTTTCATGTGCTTTTCGGCCTTTTATATTTTCTCTTCTGAGAGGTGTCTTTCATTTTATTTGCCAATTTTAATGGGGTCATTTATTTGGGGGGATTATATTTTTTAATTCTTTATATATTGTGGTTATCAATCCTCTGAAGCATAGATGGCGAAATTTTTCTCCCACTCTGTGGACTGTTTCTTCACCTCGTTGGTGGTTTCCTTTGCTGTGCAAAAGCTTTTTAGTATGATGTAGTCCCGTTTGTTGATTCGTGCTGCTATTTCTTGTGCAATTGATATGAAATCCTTTTCTGTCCCTTTGTCTTTCAGTGTTTTACCTATTCTTGTCTTTCAGCAGGTTCATTGTTTTCTGTTTTAATATCTAACTCTTTGATGCATTTTGATTTGGCTTTGGTATAGGCAAAAGATTTGGGTCTAGCTTCATTCTTCTATATGTAAATATCCAGTTTTCCTAACATCATTTGTTGAAGATGCTGACTTTTCTCCAGTAAATGATTCTGGCCCCTTTATTGAAAATCAGATGGCTGAAGATGCTTGAGCTTATCTCTGTGTCCTCAGTTCTACTTCATTGATCTTCCTGTCTGTTTTTGTGTCAATACCATGTAGATTTAATCACTCTTGTTTTGTAGTGTATTTTGAAGTCAGGAATTGTGATTCCTCCAGCTTTGATCTTATTACTAAGGATTGATTTAGAAATTCTGGGTCTTTTCTAATTCCATGTAAATTTTGGAGGTTTCTTCTAGTTCTATGAAGAATGTTGTTCATATTTTGATCGGTATTGGGTTGAATCTGAATAATGATTTTGGAAGTGTGGCCATTCTGACAATATTAGTTCTTCCTGTCCAGGAACATGTCTTTCCATTTTCTAAAGTTCTCTGATTTCTTTCTTCAGGGTTCTGTAGTTTGCTCTGTAGAGATCCTACACTTCTCTAGTAAGGGTTATACCTAAATATTTAAAATTTTTTGCTATTGTGAATGGAGTTGATTTCTTCATTTCTTTGCATTGAATTTGTTATTGGTGTATAGCTATGCTATTGATTTGATAACCTACTATGATACTGAATTTACCTTTCTTTGTTTTGAGACAAGGTTTTCCTCTGTAGTCCAGGCTGATCTTGAATTCACTGTGTTGCCCAGTCTGACCTCAAGTTCACTATGTAGCCTAGGCTGGCCTCAGAGCAATCCTCCTGCCTCAGCCTCTTGAGTACTGGTATTACAGGTATGCCCCAATATACCTGGCTTATGTGGTACTGGGGAATTGAACTCAGGACTTTTCGCTTGCTAAGTCAAAATCTAACCATTGTGCTATTCCTCCAGCTCCACTTATTATTTCCACGAGAATTCTGATGGAGTTTATTGGGGCTTTGATGTAGAGGATCAAGTCATCTTGCAAATAGAGATATCTTGACTTCTTCCCTTCTATTTTGTATTTCTTTTATTTCTTTCCCTTGCTTGATCACTCTGGCCAAAATCTCGAACCAGAGGGGTGACAGTGGACATTCTTTCTTGTTCTTGATTTTAGAGCAAACGTTTTCAGTCGTTCCCCATTTAGAATTATGTTGGCAGGAGGGGTGGCATAGATGATTTGGATCAGATTGGAGTAAGGTTATTCTATTCCCATTTTCTTCAGTTTTTACTATAAAAGGATGCCGAATTTTGTCAAAGGCCTTTCTGGATCTATTGAGATGATCATATGATTTTCGTTTATGCTTTTTTGTTTATATTTTTGTTTATCCTTTCTACAGTTTCTTTTTTAGCTTCAATTCTTTGCATCTGTTGATGCATTACTTTGTTGATTTACATATGTCAAACCATCCCTACATTCCTGGATGAAGCCCATGTCGTCATGATGTCTGATCTTTTTATGATTTGTTGCATTCTGTTTGTAAGAATCTCATTGAGTATTTTTGCATCTATGTGCACTAGGGAAATTGGCCTGTAGGGTTTTTTTGTTTTGTTTTGTTTTGTTTTTTTGAAGGGGAGGGGAGGTGGCTCTTTGTCTGGTTTTGGCATTAAAGTTACTCTGGCTTTAAGGAATGACTTTAGTAACTTTCCTTTTTGATTTCTTCATAGAGTTTGTTGAGTAGTGGCATTAAATCTTCCCTGAACTTCTGGTAGAGTTCTGCCATGAATCCTTCAGTTCCTAGGCTTTCTTCTAGTTGGAAGCGTTTTTACTATTTGTTCCATGTCATAGCTGATTATGGTCTATCTAGGTGCTTTATTTCTTTCTGCTTCAGTTTTGGAGGCTGATAATGCATTTTTAAAATAATCTAATTTTTCTAGGTTTTTAAATTTACTGAAGTGTAAATTTTTGAAGTAACTTTTACTTTTTGAGACAGGGTCTCACTCTGTAGTCCAAGCTGATCCTGAACTCACTGTGGAGCCCAGGCTGGCCTTGGACCCATAGCAATCCTCCTGCCTCAGCCTCCCGAGTGCTGGGATTACAGATGTGTGCCACCCCACCCAGTTTATGTGGTGCTGAGGAATTGAACTCAGGTACTTAACATTTGCCTAGCAATTGCTAGGCAAGCACGTTAACAGCTGAGCTATTCCTCCAGCCCATTAAGTAGCTTCTTAGAATCCTTTGGATTTCAGTGCTATCTGTTGTAATTTCACCTTTTCTGTTTCTAAATGCATTGATATTGGTTTTCTCTTCCCTTCTTTTTGTGAGTTTAGCTAGTAGTTTATCAATTTTGTTTATCCTTTCAAAGAATCAGCTTTTTGTTTCATTAATCTTTTCTACAGTTTTTTAGCTTCGATTCTGGTAATTTGTGCTCTGATCTTAATCATTTCTTCCCTTCTATTAGTTTGGGGGTTGAATTGTTCTTCTTTTCTGGTGTCCTGAACTGCACGATTAGATTATTTATTTGGGATTGCTCAATATTTTTTGTGTGCATGTGTGGCAATAAATGTCCCTCTTAACACTGCCTTCATTGTGCCCTAAAAGTTGTGGTGTGATATACATCCATCATCATTTGTCTCTAAGAACTTTTTAATCTCTGCCCTAATTTCTTCATGATCCAATATGTGTTCAGCAGTGTACTATTTAACTTCCATTTGTTTGTGTAATATTTGTTGTTTCTATTGTTGTTGATTTCTAGTTTCATTCCACTGTGATCTGATAGTATACATGGGATTGTTTCTTTTTTATTATTTGTTTAAGCATGTGTTGTGTCCTAGAATATGGTCTCTTTCAGGGGATGTTCCATGAACTGCCAAGAAGAATGTGTATTCTGCTGTTATTATGGAATGAAATAGTCTGTAAATATCTGTTAAGTCTATTTTTTCATGGTGTGATTCAGATCTTCTTTGTCTTTGCTGATGTTTTTGTCTAGTTGCCCTGTCTTCCTGGAATGATGGAGTGCTAAAGTCCCCACTATAATTGTGTTGGAGTCTGTCTGCTCTTTTATGTCCAGTAGATTTTTTTATAAATTTGGGAGTGTCCTTGTTTGGTACATAAATATTCACTATTGTTCTCTCTTTCTACTGAATTGTTTCCTTTATTAGGATGAAGTCACTTTCTTTGTCTCTTTTAACCAGTTTTGGTTTAACGTCCACTTTGTCAGCATATGGCATTGCTACTCTTGTTTCTTTTATTCCTCCTGCTGAATGGAATATCATATTCTATGCTTTCATTTTCAGTCTGTTTATCTATGGGTAAGGTGGGTCTCTTGCAAGTAACATATGGTTGGATTTTTTTTATTTTTCTTCCTCTCTTATCTGGATAGTTTTCATTTCTTTTCTTTTTTCTTTTTCCCCACTATTTTTATTAATATACATATGTAACACATAGTATTTACAATGAATTTGGGTATTTTGTGCACATATGTATCATATCAACTTTACAATCCCTTCCCATTTTTGACCCTCCTACCCCTCCCTATCCCTTCCCCCAACTCCAGCTATCACTTCATGTGGTTCTATAGAATGTCTGTGTTCTGGGTTTTCTGAGGCAGAGAAACTATGCAGTACTTAACATATTTAATCTTCCACACCTAAGTCATTTCTCTTAAGTCACCACTCTGACTCAGCTTCCTATTCCTCAAATAGGTTGCAATAGTTAAATCTTGATGCCTCTTCTCTGAATCCAACCAGTCCCTTTATTGGGATATTTACCAAAAGGTGTTTTTCCATATTTTTGAATTGCATTTTTAAATTCAGCTTGCCAATCTATGTCTTTTGATTTCATTGCTTCTGCTTTTGAATTTTGATTGTTCTTATTTCTCTGGGATCTCAAGCTGCATCATTAAATTATTTATTTGGAATTTCCTGTTTTTTTAAAGTGTTCATTCACAGTTCTAATTATTCTTCAGTATTGCTTTCATTGTGCCCCATAGATTCTAATATGATGTGCTTCTATTATCATTTGATTCTATAATTTTTTATTCCTTCCTTGGTTTCTTCTACAATCCAAAACTTGCTCGGTAAAGGTCCCATGTGCCACTGAGAAACAGGTGTATTCTGTTGTTGTTGGATGGAACATACTGCAGATATATGTTAAATCCATGTTTGAAAGTGGGGTTTCGCTCTGATATTTCTTTGCTGATTTTTTGTGTGGTTGATTTGTCTGTTTATGAGAATAGGGTATGAAAGTACCCTACTATGATTATATTGTGGTGTATTTGACCTTTCATGTCCAATAATTTTTGGTTTATGAAATTGGGTACACCAACATCAAGCGCACATACAATTGTGAGTGCTTCCTGATGGATCGTTCCTTTTACTAGGATATAGTGTCCATCTTTGTCTCTCCTGATTTGTTTTGGTTTGAAATCACCTGTGTTTGAAAGTAGTGTAGCAACTCCTCCTGCTCGTTTTCAGGTTCCAGTTGCATGGAATATTAATTTATGTCCTTTTACCCTCAGTCTCTCTCTCTCTCTCTCTCTCTCTCTCTCTCTCTCTCTCTCTCTCTGTGTGTGTGTGTGTGTGTGTGTGTGTGTGTGTGTGTAGTGTGTCTCTTACAGGCAATAAATAGCTTCTTAGTTACTTTTTTGATGCTGTGACTCAATACCTGATATCCACAAATTTAGGGGAGGAAAGGTTTATTTTAGCTCACAGTTTCAGGAGGTCACAATCCATTCAGGGGTGGCTGGCAGCAGTGGAAGCACATGGCAGAGGCAGAAGTGGAGACAGCTCCTAAAGACATTACAGACAGGCAGCCAAGTCCTGTCACATCCAGTCTCTTCTGAGATACAAGGCAAACTCTTAGCTGCGAGCTCCTGTGAAAATCAAAGCTCCTTGAACCATAGTTAATTTCTAAATACAGTAGCCAAGTTCCCAATTACACCTAACACAGCACAACTACACTGCATACAAACTGAAATGCAATGAAATAGCCAAGTTCCTAATTATGCCTAACATTACACAACTACACTGTGTACAAATGGAAATGTTATAAATTCCTCCCCACAGTAGACAACAGAGTTCTTCTTAAAGGTTAAAGACCTCCAACATACAACAACATAAGATAACCATTTCCATTCCAAAAGGGAGGAATAAGAGGAGAGAAAGTAATCAGACCAAAACAATGTCTAAACTCATCAGGGAAAGGGCTATCCTATAGCTCTATGTCCAGCAACTGGGATAAATTGTGGTGGAGGATGAACTCCAAAGAGCTTGGGTGGTCCCACTCCTATGGCATTGCTACTGACTGCAACCACCATCTTCCTTCCTTTGGGCTGGATCCACTCACGGCCTGCTGCGTTTCTCAGCCGACAATCCATGCTCCTGGCTTCTCCAAATTTTTGGGTTCTCCACTGGACCTTAGGCTTCTCCTTCACAGTTTCACACATTGCCCTCCCAGGGGCACACTGCTTGGCCTCCAAGGCCTTCCTCTGAAACCTGGGTGGAAGCCTCCCTGAACCCACAACCAACTCTTGGTTTCTGCAAGGTTGTAAAGCCGGGACCACGTGGACATCTCCAAGATCCGCCACTGGCTTGAGCAGTAATCTGGCTCCTTTGTGCTATGGTTGCAGTAGCTTCCGAGTGCCTGGATTGCTGAACTCTAGGAAGCTGAACTCCAGCAAACACTTCCCTCTTTGGCCCTATCAGGAGTCCTGGGGAACTCTTCACAGGACAAGATTTTTTGCCTTTGCACCCTTTAACTGGTAAAGGGTGGAATCTTGCTGATTCCTGAGTCACTGTGAAGACCTCCTTCTTACAGTCCTGACTCCAACTTCTTGGCTTCTGTTTAATGTTAGTCTCTTGAACAACCACATGCTTTTCTACTCCAGACTGCGAGCTTTTTACATCTGTTCTCTCTGCCATTGTCTCCTGTCCTTCACTATAAAGCTGGCTAAAAGCCGCAAACAGTAGCCATGTAACAGTTTTAACTTCAGTCTGCCTTGAGATCTCCTCCAACAGAGTGAGCAGTCCACCACCCTTAATTTCAGTTTCAGGAAAAGTCCCTAGACAAGGGCAAAATGCTGACAAACTTTTTGCCAGATCATAGCACACATGGTTTTTAGGCCACTTGCCAATACAGTCCTCCTTCCCATCTGAAACTTCTTGAGCCTGGCCTTTCCAATCCACACTTGTATCAGCATTCTGGTCTTCTGAGCTCCAACCAGAATCTTCCATCGAGCTCGGCTCAGAGTACTCCAAGGCTTCTTCAGATAGCATCCTCAAATCTTTCCAAACCACAGTAGTTAGGTTTTGTTTTTTGACGCAGTCTGCCAGTCTGTATCTTTAGATTGGTGCATTAAGACTGTTAGCTTTGAGAGTTATTATTGTAAGATATTCTCTGAATCCTGTCATTGTCTTGTTGGTTCTTTGAATTTTCTTTTTATTACGCTTCCCCTTTTTATTCTTCCTTTCTTCTTGGTTCTCTTGTGCTGCTTTTCTCCCTGTGTCTGTCTAAGATTCCCTCAAGTATGTTCCACAATACTAGTCTAATTGTCAAAAATTTCTTTAAGGTTTCTTTGTCATGGAAAATTTTTACTTCTCCTTCAACTTTAAGGTACAATTTTGGTAGGTACAACAGCCTAGTTTGACACTTGCTTTCTTTTGGAGGTTGAAAGATTTTGATCTAGGCTTTACTGGCTTTTAAGGTTTGTGTTGAGAAAGTTGCAGTTATTTTAATGGGCTCGTCTTGGTAAAATAATGTCTGCTTTTCTCTTACTGGGTTTAAAATTCTCTTTGTGTTGAATTTCTAGGATTTTGATTATGATGTAACACAGTGAGATTCTTTTCTGGTTCGGGATTATTTAGTGTTCTATATGCTTCTTGGACCAGAATATTAGTTTCTTTTCCTTGATTTGGGAAGTTTTCTGCCATGATTTCACTGAATAAATTATATAGATATTTCCTGCTGTCTGTCCTATGCTCTTTCTTGCACATTTATAATTCTGAGATTACTTCTGTTTGGATCAGTAGCTGTTGTATACAGATTTCTTGCTATCATATTATTTTGAGGGTATCCCTGAGTATATCATTTACTTCGACAACCTTGTCCTCAAAGTCTGATGTTCTTTTCTCATCATGCTTTAGACAACTTCCCATGCTCTTAATTGAATTGTTCACATCCTGAATTTCAGCTTGATATCTTTTCAGATTTTCTACTTCTGTACCGAAATGTTCCTTCATTTATTGCATTGTGGGTTTGCCTCAGTCATTGTTTTAGTTGTGTCTTTTACAAACTCACTAAACTTTTTATCAGTTAGTATTATCTGGTTAGCAAGTTCCTCTTTAAGCTTGCTAAACATGCCTTGCATTTGTTTATGTCTTGTTTGACTGGTTGACTGCTTGGTCCACTTGTTTTTTTTACTTCCCTATAAATTGCATTATTTCAGGGCCCATGATATCAGCTCTTGGATAGTTAGGTGTTTCTGTAGATGTCTTATTGCATTGTTTTCTCATGATTATATTGCTAAGGATTGTAGATCAGTTAGGGTGAGAAACCTCTTTCTCTACTGTGAAGATCTCCTCAGTTAGATTGTGCCTTTCTTTAATTTTTCTTTGAGTTGTTTACATTTTGATATTTTTGCCTGTTGTCAGCCTACTCATCTATTGAGTTTGAGGGTCTTTTTAATGACTAGCTTTTTACTGCTTTTCTGATTCCCTAGACTTTTCATTGAGGGAAAAAAAATGAGTCATAGTAATGCTGATGTCATAGAAACAGGCTAGCTATCCAAATATAGTGAAGAACAAGATCAAATCTCTATGCCACTATCAATAGCATGAACTGAATCTGCAGTAATGGTATAGTCTAAGACAAACCAATTATTGACATATCATAATAAAGAGGCTTTTTTAACAAGGAAGAAAGTACAACTTGAAACTGAAATAAAAACAAAGCCCTAAAACAATAGCAATAGCAATGAGAAGGCACAAACCCAAAGTACATATAAAGAACCGTTGATGTTAGTTCAAAATTTCATTGTGCTGTGTTATTTGGATAAATAATTTCCTCTTTTGTCCTATAGCATTGACATCCACTGTCCATCAGATATGAGGAACAGGGGTGTGTAGCAATTAAGCAGCCAGCTATGGTTCCCTGTTCATTTTTTTTTTCTGTGTGTCTGCTGATGAAAACTGTGTCTGCCTTTCTCATGTCCAAATTTGCAGAAGTGAATATTGCCTGAAGGACTTCATTGGCAAAGTTGAGGCATTTCTCTGATGATGTATGAGGGTGGAACTCAAAAGCTCAGTGAATTTTGTGCTAGGAGTAAGCAGTGAGGGAGACTAACAGTATAATGGCCTGCAACCTATCTCCTGCACATCTAGATGCCTTGGCAAACCTCTTCCATCTATCCTGAATTCTCTCTCCCATGGTCAGGGCTCTCCACCCTCCATGACCTGCTCTTACTATGACCTGAACTCTTCAGGAGCTCAGCAGCCAGTTCTTTCTTCTCCGACACTGTCTCTTGTGCCAGCTCCTTTCCAGACAGTGGTTAATAGTGTCCTCAAAGTCCCTGGTGTGTGACTCATCTGTGTTTTTTTTCCCCCAAACTAGTTCAGACAGGGGCTCTTTCCAAAATGGTTCCTGACTGTGTCATTTCCTAGTATGGCACTGCCAAAAATTGGTTCTCCTGAGCTGGTCTGCTAAACTCCAGGGATGCCTTTTCAAGACAAAAGATCACAGTACATATCTAGTTTATACTACCCATAGGCTTGCTCCTCTGGAAAGCTGGTGGGTTCCCCAGCTCCTATGTGTTTCCGTCACTACCAGCTTTCCAGGTTCAACTCACCTGTGGCCTCCTGCTTTTCACCATCACTAAGCCCTTCCCTGGTGACCAAGGGGGCTTTCCTGGCTGATGTGTTCTTCAACCCCTGTTGCTCCTTTCCTGATGCTAACTTTCATGTTGATCTCCTTGTAGTTTCTGGAGCTCATCTCTTAAGCTAAGTTGAGCAGATAGTGTTTTTACTATGTCTCTACTTTTTGGATGGAGCTATAAGGAGCCACTAGTGAAAGATTCTATTCAGCTGCCATCTTGTCTCTTCCTCCTAAAAATTTTAATCTTTTCATGGTATTGGGAATCAAGCCCAGGGCCTTCACACTGACCTGCATCCCCAGCCCATTTTTATTTTTGATTTTGAGATAGGCTGTCACTACATTCTTAAGTTGTACACACTGGGCTCAAACTTGCAATCCTTCTACCTCAGCCTCCTGAAGTGCTGAAACTACAGGCCTGCACAACCAGGCCCAACCTAAATTTTTTAATGGGATGAGAATATAACTCAGTGTGAAGGTCCTGGGTTTAATCTCCAGACTACAAAAAGAATAGGCAAGCCAAGTGGTGTATACCTGTAATCCCAGCACTCTGGGAGGCCAAGGCAGGAAGATTGTAAATTCAAGCCCAGCCTGGGAAATTTAGGATTTAGTGAGACCCTGTTTCAAAGTAAAACTTTTTTAAAAAGGGGGCTATGGGCAAAGGTCAGTACAAAGGCGCTAGGTTCAATCTTCAGTGTTAAAAAAAGAAATACGTGGTTCTGGCATCACAATGTCAGCATCCCTTGGGAACTTAATAGATATGTATATTTCAAGCCTTATGTCAGATGACCTCAGTTTGAATATCTGGAAGTGAAGCCAAACATTCTGTGTAATTCCAGCACTTATGAGGCTGAGGCAGGGGGATTACTGTGAGTTAGAGGCCAGACTGGGCTGCACAGTGAGTTCAGGACCAGCCTGGACCACAGAGTGAGATCCTGTATAAAAAAAAAAAAAAGAAAGAAAGAAAAAGAGTTCCAGAGTCTTAACAGTTCTAGCACTGCTGAAAAGTTCAGTTCTGAAGTCTTCTCTGAGACACAAGGAAAATTCTTAGCTATAAGCCCTCATGAAAGTTAATGAAAACAAAACAAACAAAAATCACTTCCAGCATGCATCATGGCACAGTGTAAACATTCCCATTCCAAAAGGGAGGAGTAGGAGGATAAGGAACCAATTGGGTTAAAGCAAGACTGAAAGCCAACAGAGTGAGTATTAAATCCTGTAGCTCCATGTCCAGCACTAAATGTAAGCTGTGGTGAGATGTGAGCTCCATAAGCCGTGGCTGGCCCTAACCCATACAGCACTGCATCTGGCTTGAACCTCTGTCTTCTTTTTTGGGCTAGCTCCATTCATTACCTGTGGCTTTCCTCTCCAGATGATCCACATTCCTGGCATCTCCACATTTCTGAGGTCTCCACTGCACCTTCATCTTTTCTTTTCAAATTCCCTGCCCACACACTCCCTGGCCTCCAAAGCTTAGTTATTTATTCATGGCTGGGACACAGTACCCGACATCCACAACTCTAGGAAGGAAAGATTAATTTTAGCTCACAGTTTCAGAATGTCTCAGTCCATTGTGGGTGCTGGCAATGGTGGAAGCACATGGCAGAGGCCAGGATGAGGAAAAGCGTGCACAGCATGGCAGACAGGAAGCCAACTCAGCAAGGAAGGGCAAAGATAGCATTTATTCTTCCAGGTTCTTTCTCAGCAATCTGCCCTTTCCAGGTGAAGCCCCAGTGATCTATCCCTTCCAACCAAGTTCCACCTGTTAACAACACATGGTTCCATAGGTATTTCACTACATCCGAATACATGAGGCATTTGGAAGAAATTCCAGATACAAGCCATAATATTCTGCCTCTGACTCCTAAAAGACTCGTGTATACCTCTTGATACAAAATTCACTAATCCTTCTCTAAGAGTTGTCACAGTCTTAACAATTCCAGCGCTGCTAAAAAGTCCAAGATGAAAGTCTCCTCTGAAACTCAAGGCAAACTCCTAGTTGTAAGTCCCTGTAAAAAATCAAAGAAGAGTTCAACTTTCAACATACAATGACACAGGGTAAAAAATTCCCATTTCAAAAGGAGGAGTAGGAGGATAGAAAGAAATTGGGGCAAAACAAGCTCCAAACCCAGCAAGGCAAGGGTTTAATTCTGTAGCTCTATTAAATCTTGTAGCTCTGTGTCAGTACTCTGGGTAAACTGTGGTGAAATGTGGGCTCTTTACTCAGCATCAGCAAATATTTCCAAACTCCTCCCACAAACCAGCTCCAAAAGCTTCTAACCACACATTCGTTCAGGTAAAGTCACAGCAATGACTCTGCTTATCTGGTAACAAATTCTGACTTGGTTATTTTTTCATTACTGGGACACAATACCTGATACACACAACTTAAGGGGGGAAAGGCTTATTTTAGCCCAAAGTTTCAGGGGGTCTCAGTCCATTCATGGGTGGCTGGCAATGGCGGAAGGGTCTGAGGGAGAACAGCTACTACAAGCATCGTAAGAGGAAGGAAGGATCAGGATTTGGTGAGAAGCCTGGGCAAGAATATATTCTTCCAGGCCTTGCTGTCAGTAATCTGCTGTGGCCTCAGTGATCTGTCCCTTCCAAGCAGGCCCTACCTCCCAAAAGCACATGAAATCCATAGATAAGGCTTTGGTGGAAATATTCCAGACCTAAACCATAACACACACAAGTAATCACCTTGTTAATACACTGTAGGTGTGTGGAATCCATTACGATGCACTGGAGTTCTTGCAGTTTATCACATAGCTGCACTAATAACATTTTGTGATCTTTGTTGTATTTTTTCCACCTGTTTTCATAGTTTCTTCCTTTAAAAAATTAAATTTGTATATCTTTATGGGATATGCAATTCAATACATGTGTACAATGTATAATAATCAAAACAAGGGACTGGAGGAGTGGCACCGTGGTTAAAGCTCTTGCCTAGCAAGCACACAGCCCTGAATTCAATTCCCCAGCACCATAAAGCCAGGCACACTTGCACATTCCTGCAATTTCAGCACTAGTAAAGGTGAGGCAGGAGGATTGCCATAAGTCCAAGACTACCCTGGGCTACATAGTGAGTTCAGGACCAGCTTGGGCTACAGAGCAAGACCCTGTCTCAAATAATAATAATATTAATGATAATAATAAGATAATAGGCATCTCTATTTCTTCCCTTATTTAATCATTTGTATATAATTGGTATGACCTTTGTTTTGATGTGTGTGTTATGTGTTTCTGACTTATCAAGGTTTTTCTGCAACACCTTTATTGAGACAAAATAAGCATACACCATAAAATTCACCCACTCAAAATATACAATTCAGTGGGTTTATACTACACTAAATTAAAGCCAGGGACTGAAGGAATAGCACAGTGGTCAGAGCTCTTGCCTAGCAAGCACAAGTCCCTATGTTTGATTACTCAGTATCATAAAATCTGGGTGAGATGGCACATATCTGCAATCCCAGGACTCAGGAGGCTGAAGCAGGAGGATTGCCCTGAGTTCAAGGGCAACCTGGGCTACATAGTGAGTTCAGAACCAGCCTTGGACTACAGAACAAGACCTTGCCTCAATAAATAAACAAATAAACGAACAGACTAAAGTCAGAGAGCTGTGTAGCCATCACCACAATTGATTTCAGAATGGTTTCATCACCCTGTGGAGAAACTTTGTGCCCGTCATCAGTCATCCCCCATTTCCCTTCCAGCCTCTGTCCAGTCCTAGAAAACCACAGAGCTACCTTCTGTCTTTATGGATTTGTTCATTCTGGACATGCTTAGAAAAAAAAGTATTGACTTTGGCCTTTTGCGCCTGGCATAATTCCTGTAGCATGATATCAGTGTCCATCCATATTGTAGAACATATGAATAATTCATTCCTTTTTATAACTGGATAATATTCCATTGTATTAAAGACCACATTTGTGTATCTATTTACTGACTCAGTAATTTATGGATGTGTGGATTGCTTCTACTTTTTAGCAATGGTGAATAACGTGGCTATGAAGATTCATGTATAAGTTTCTGTGTGGATGTATACTTTCAGTTCTCTTGGTTATTTGCCTAGGAGTGGAACTGCTGGATCACAGTGTAATTCTGTGTTTAACATTTTAGTAACTATCAAAAGGTTTTCCAAAGTGGTTGCACCTTCCCACCAGCAATAAATGGGGATCTAGTTTCTCCACATGCTTACCAACACTTGCCTGAATTTGTTACTATGGTCATCATAGTGGGAGTGAAGGAGTGCCTTATTGTGGTATTTGTTTGCATTTCTCTAATAACTAATTATGTTTGGTATCTTTTCGTGCACCTGTTGGCCTTTTGTGTATTTTTTTGGAAAAATGTCTTTTTCAGATCCTTTGGCAAGTTCTGATTTGCATTGTCTTTGTATTATTGATTTGTAAGAGATGTTTAAATATTCTAGACACAAATCCCTTACCAGACACGTGATTTGCAAATATTTTCTCACATTGTGCAGGCTGTCTTTTCATTTTATTGATGGCATTATTTGTAACACATAATTTTGATGAGGTCCCTTGTCTATTTTTATCTTTTGTTAACTGTGCTATTAATGTCATATCTAAAAAATGCTTAATCCAAGATCTCAAATACTTATATATATGTTTCTTTCCAAGTTTTAGAGTTTTATGATGTGTAGGTATTTATCCATTTTGAGTTTAATTTTGTGTGTGCATGAGTATGATCTCCAACTTCATCCCTTCGCATTTGGATATAGAGTTGTCTCAGAACCACTTGTTAAAAAGACTGGTCCTTTCCCCTCATTGAGTGGAACTGGCAACCTTATCAAAAGCCAACCAGCCATAGATGTATGAGTATATTTCTGGACTCTCAATTCTGTTCCATTGAGTTATGTATCTATCATTAGGTTAGTAACATTCTACTTTAGTTAATATAGCTTTGTATATAAAGTTTTGAAATCAGGAAATTTGAATTCTCCGACTTTGTTGGGTTTTTTTCCAAGATTGATTTAGCTATTCTGAGCATCCGACTTTTCTATGGGTTGTGGGATCAGCTTATCAATTTCTACAAAGAAATTGGAATTCTAATAGATATTGTATTGAATCTATTGAACATAAGATGTCTTTTTGTTTCCATCTTTAATTTTCTCATATTTCATAGTTTTCAGTGTACACATTTTACACTACTTTTGTTAAATTTATTCTGACGTGTTTTGTTCTTTGATGATATTGTAGATGGGATTGTTTTCCTAGTTTTGTTTCAAGTTCATTGCAAGTACATATAAATATAATTTTTAATTGATTTCATAGCTGCAACCTTATTGAATATGTTTATAAGTTCTAAAAGATCTTTAGTGAATTCCTTAACATGTTCTCTATATGATACCATGTCATCTTTGCATATATAATTTATTTCTTCCTTCCCAATGTATGTGTCTTTTCTTTCTCTTATGTGGTTGTTCTGGCTTCAACCTTTAGTACAATCTTGAATGGAAGTGTGAGGGTAGACACCCTTATATTGTTCCTAATCTTACTGGGGAAGTATCCAGTGTTTTGCCATTAAATGTGGGTTTGTCATAGGTGCCTTTTGTCAATTTGAGGACGTTCCCATCTATCTCTACTTTGCTGAATGTTTTATCATGAAAAGGTGCTGAGTTTTTCATGAACTCCTTTTTTGTGTCTACTGACATGATCATGTTGGGTTAGTTAGTTAGTTAGTTAGTTATTGAGACAAGGTCTCACTCCATACTCCAGGCTGTTCCTAAACTCACTATGTAGCCCAGGCTGGCCTAGAACTTATCGCAGTTGTCCTGCCTCAGCCTCTTGAGTGCTGGAATTACAGGCACAAGCCACCACACCCAGAGTATGTGGTGCTGGGGAATCCAACCCAGGGCCTTGTGCTTATTACACAAGCACTTTTGTAGCCACTGAGCTGCACCCCAGGCCCATGTTGTTTTTAATATGATGTATTGCATTGATTAGTTTTCAAATATAAAAAAAACTTACATTCCTGGCATAAATCTCTCTGGGTAATAGTATATGATCCTTTTCATATTCACCAATGAAGCTATCTGTGTCTGAGCTTTTCTTTGGGAGTAGTTTTGATTACTAATTCAGTCTCTATTGTTATAGGTTTGTTTGGAGTTTCTGTTTATTCTTCAGTCATTTTTGGTAGTGTGTGCTCTCTAGGAATTAGGCTTTTCATCTGTCTAATTTATTATCATACAATTGTTCATAGTATATTTGCTTCTAATCCTTTCTGTAAGGTTGCTTATTACGATCCCCTCTTTCTCTTGTGATTTTAGTAATTGGAGATTTTCTGTCCTTTAATCATGGTTCAACTAGCTAAGCAAGGCTATTTTGAATTCCTATTCTGCCACCCCCCTCCTTCTGCCTGTGTTGAATAGCCTCCGCCAACCTAAGAATATTCATGTATGTCTTTTATAGTCAAGAAAATAAGTCTTCTCCACACTCCGTCATGTGGATATCTCAATCTGAAACCTAAAGCGTACTCCTTTGTTTTCTCTAGTAACAGAGACAGATTGTTCTAAACCAGCCTTTTTACTACCAATGGCTGTGATGTACATGGCTATCACAATGCCACCCTCTGCCGAAGGGAATAAAGCAGCAGCATTTCTGGTAGATATCCAGCCAACTGTTGCTCACTTCTGAGTAAATTTGAGGACCTGGAGCAGAACAGAAAGCATCAGGCCCTGGCCAATTGGGGCCCCTACACAGGTATTGTGGGTGAGCCTGGGGTCCGGTATTCATGAGCATTGCTCATATTGGTCTTTTTTCCCTTATTTTTTGTGGCCTTCATGATGAGCTGTATCTATAGCCCTTTGTTATATTTTTTTGAGTCAGGGTCGTGCAGACTCACTAAGCTGCCCAAGCTGGCCTCAAACTTGGGGTCGTTCTCCCTCAGTCTCCCAGAGTGCTGGGATTGCAGGCATATGCCACCACTTTGGGCTTAGTTGAGTCTTCAATGGGAACAGAGGCAAATAAGAAAAGACAAGGACTCCTGCTGTAACAATCATGAGTCTCCGTTGTCACAGCACTCAGGACTGTTCTGCCTGGTTGGCAGGAATTTGCATGACAGGTTGAAACTCGGGAAGTCAGGAAAAAGCATTTGAGATTTTGGGCAAGTGTGGGTTCTGACTAGTGCTCTGGGATGCCTGATCCAGTTCACAACCATTCCCCTTCTCTCTGCAAGCCCTAAACCTGGATGGGATGCTCCTGAAAGTGTTAATTGGTTTAGAAAATGTCTTACAGCTAATAACATACTCACTCAAAGATGATTTGTAGACCAATGGGCGATCTGTGTGTGCACGCTGGTCCCAATTTTCAAAATGGAACAAAACCCACCAGTATTTCCCCGGCGAGGAAGTGGCAGCCAATCAACTGTTTGGGTGGATGAGTGGTGAGCTGGGAACTCAAACCAAGTGTGACAGCCCTAGTCCTACCCTGGAGGAGGAGGGAGATGCCAGACTTTGTGATTTCTGTAAACAGTTCTTGAAAAGAGAAACCACACACTTGTCCCTCTGACAGCCTCCAGCTTGTCCTCATAACCAGCAGGGCAGCCGCTGTGTATTCTGTGACACCCTCGGACAAAGCTTTTTACCTTGAGCTCCATGGACCTCTAACGTGTATGGGAAGAGAATTTAGAAGGTTTATGAACCTGGATGGGAAAATTATTGACTCTTTAATCCACTAGCCACAAATAGAAATTTAGCATTTTCTTAAATTAAGAATGTAAACAACAGACCATAATATTATTAGCAGTATCTGTGACTTCATCACCAAGAGAAATCACAAATATGTCCATTGTATTACAATTGTAAGTATCTCAATAAAATCACACTCATCACCACTTCAGGATTTCTGATCTATAGATTTGCTCCCAAATCATGTGATTTAATACATTATTGAAGTAATAAAAGCCAGGTATGGTGGCACATACCTGGAATCCCAGCACTCTAAAAGGCTGAGGCAAAAGGATTGCCCAATCAGGCAACTTAACAACTGAGGAGACCCTCTAAATATAAATAAGTAAATAAATAAATAAGGGCTGGTGTTCGAAGATGTAGCTCTGTACCAAGATCCTAGATCCAGTCCCCAGAAATGAAAGAAAAAGTAGTGTTATAGCTGGACCACAAAAATGACAAAAAATGTATGACAATTTCAATGATTCGTTTCTTTTATATTGTATTGGCTTATTGGTTTCTATGTATTTTATTTTATGCATATGAAAATGTTATCCTGAGAATGGTTTCAGAAGGTGCACCAAACTGCCAGATAGATCCATGACTTAAAGGTAATTAAGACCTAGCTCTGGATCTTGGAGCTCTCTTGCTCCCAGGGCCTTGTTCCTCAGCCACAGTATTTTACTTATTTTACTGAGGGCTCAAAACTACTTGTGTTTAGCACTAGAACACTGGGCAGATTCAACTCTGTGCCTTATAATCCACCAAAGAAGGTATAAAAGCACTACTCAGCCTACGGGGTTGTTGGGATGATTAATACATACAAAGCAGTTAGTGCCCAACACATAGTCAATGCTAACAAGGTATAAGCTATTTTGAGACAAATGTGATGGCACGTGCCTGTAAGCCCAGCTGCTCTGAGCCAGGCAGAAGAATCATTAAGTCCAAGGCTGGCCTGCGTAACTTAGTGAAAACTTGTTTTAAAATAAATTTTAAAAGGCTGAGGTTATAGCTCAGTGGTAGAACTATTGCCTCGGGTGCATAAGGCCCAGGGTTCCATCCTTAGTACTGCAAAAAGTAAATAAATACTTTCACAAAAAGTCTTAGCTATTTTTGTTGTTGCTGGCTCATGTCAATGAGCTCATTAATATATTCTATTATTGTCTCTATTTTTAGAAAAAGGAAACTAAGCCTTAGAGAGGTGAAGTGACCATTGGAGGGCACACAGCAAAGGAGTGGCAGAGTTTAAAACTAGACCTGTGTGACTCTGAAGCCCAGCAGAGGTAACTCTCCATTACTCCAATGAGAGGAGGAGATAGCCCCCCGAGAAGTGGTGGCCCTCAACAGGGCGCTCAGCTGGAAAGGAGCAAGCAGCTCTTCAAATGCCCGCATCCTTTTCCCTATCCACACCTCCACCTTTATCCAGGGAGCTCCCGGCACCCTTGCATACCATCAGCCTATAGGCAGATATCAGAGGGCAGGTCCTTTGAGGAAGTTCCCATCAAAGCTACTGTCAGTCCAGCCTCAGTGGGACAAGTCCACACTGTCACACTGAGCATTAGCCTTATAGCAGCAACCTCACTTTGCAGTCGTAAGCGTCATGGAGCAGTGGGCTAAGAGAATCCTAGTTTCTTTCTCATCACTATGACTCAATACCTGACATGCAGAACTTTAGGGAGGAAAGATTTATTGTAGGTTACAGCTTCAGAAAGTCACAGTCCATTCACAGGTGGGTGCCTAGAAAATGGTGGAATCACATGGCAGGGCTGCAGCTAGAGCCAGAGCCGGATTCAGTGCTCCAGAGACAGAGGTCCTCACAGCATGGTGGAGCAGAGAGACTGAGAGGAAGGGCGGAACCAGCACACGCCCCCCCCCCCCCAGGTCAAGCCCCACACACCTGCCCCCTTCCAGGCAGGCCCCGCCTCCCAACCCTACACAGTGTCCACAGGAACATGAGGCTTTTTGGGGCACTTCAGAGCCAAACCACCACAGGGAAGGTGGATTGAGTAGAAACTCTTTAGGACTTAGGGAGTAGAAGCAATTTTATGGGGAAAGTAATATTTGAGCTAAGGAGAAGAAGGACACAACTGTCAGTTGAAGTAGGGCTAAGAGAGACTGTCTGTGAATTTTGTTTTTTCTTTTGGTATGTTGTCCAGGCTGACCTTGAACTCCTGAGTTCAAGATATCTTCCTTCCTCGGCCTCCTGAGTAGCTAGCACCACAGGCATGCACCACCATGCCAAGTTGTTTGTGATTTTCTTCTCTTTTCTTTTCTTTGTTTTTTTTTTTCTTTTGTTGCAGTGCTGGAATTGAACCCAGTGCCTCATGCATGCCAGACAAGCACTCTGCCACTGAGCTACTTCCCCAGTCCCCACATGTGTTAACTTTTAAGGCAGAAAGAATGGGATATGCAAAGACCCAGAGGCATGAAAGGGCCTGCTGAGTGAGGGAAAGAACTCATTCAAGATGTCTGAAGTTAGAGTGTAGGAGAAGGAGGGAAGATGGTGTGAGTAGTTTATGACCGATAGTGAAGAATGCCAGAGGCAGGACCCCTAGGTCCTCTGAAGAAGGAGAACCTTTGAAGAAAAGATAAACAAGGCCAAATATGTGAGTTTAGAGGACTGTGACACCCTCCTTCCAACACCACTACACAGGCATATAGAAAGTGTTTTGATTACAAGTAAAGATTAGAGTCTGGTTAGGCCAGCAGAGAGCTACTCCAGGAGTCCAAGGGGAAGAGGAAGAGAGGATGAAATTATAGGGGAGAAGTCTGGGACCTCTGGATATTCTCTGGCCTGTTGCACACTGCAGTAGACCGCATCTCTGTGTTTAAGTGGGGAGGAAGACAGAAATGCTGGAGGGACTGTCGCTCCTCCGGTTCTGTCATATGTGGGTCCTACAAGGCAAGGCTTCCCCCAGCCACAGCACTACTAGGAATCCACAATCCACAGCTTCCATTTTAGCCTGTTTTTCACATTAACAACCCACAGTGTGAGCAGAATAAAACACATGCACGCATGTATGCACACGTGCACACACACACACACACGCACGCACGCACGCAATGGGCCCTGCTTGCCAGTACTCTCCGGCCCCCACCACCATTAGGAGAGTTGGTGAGGGGCCCCAGCTCTACCCCTGTGTGTGGCAGACTGGAAGGGGAGGGGGAATGCAAGGAACAGGTCAGGGCCTGCTCTCTGTCAAAGAAAATATCCACCCTTTTAAGCCTTTAAGAGACTGTTTTCTTCCAAGTAGGCTCCACTGTTACCAGGGCAACCGAGAACTCTGGGCTTTGTGTTTTTGCATGAAGTCCCTGGGGAACGGTGGCCTTCTGAGCTTTCTCTAGCCTGGGCAGGATGCAGGAAGTGCTAGCCTGTAATGGAGCACCCTCCCCCACAATTTTGGGGTAGTGTCTGGCCTCTAATGTCTGTCTTATCCCCTGGAGGAGCCCACATCGCCCCTCCCTGAGCCCCATGATCCAGTTCTGGCAGTCAAGGGCACAGGCTTTAGCATCGATGGACCTGGCTTCTCAGTCCATACTTCCGCACCCATGCTGTGGCCTGTCTCTCTCAGGAGAATATCAGTGGCTGTCTGAGCCAAGTGGCCAGGAGGAGTGAACCCATACCAGACCATGGCACATGCAGGAAATCATTGCACATGTATTTTTCTATCACTTGCTATGAGCTAGAATTGGATCTCTGGGCCAGTTCCAGCCCTAGGAGCTATCGAGGAAGGCACAGAACCCAACTGGCCGTTAAATGTCACATAAGCTAGTTCATCCCTAAGGCTTTATTCTACACTGGGCCAGCCTAGGTGTTAGAATTGCCTGGGGAGGAATGGGAGAATGTGAAGATTCTGGTTCTGTCCGTTTAAGTACGGGCAGAAGGTAGAGGTTAGGAGCATGAAGTCTGGACGTCAGACTACTGGGGTTCATAGGCCAACTCAGCAAATGGGACAAGTGACCTTGAGCCAGCTACCTCTCAAATGTCCATTTCTCACTTTCAGAATGAGTGAGAAACAGTGGAGCCTGCTTCACAGGCAGCAAGATTTTCTCTGCCCTCCCCAACCTTGAAAGAGGATTTGAAGGACCCTCACCATCTTTGTTACCCTTCTACTGCCCCCCATGCCCTCTTTCCTTCTTTATTCATATTTTTATTAGTGCATATCTGTTACCATCTTTCTTTTCTTCTGGTGTTTCCTTATCCCTGGTATGTAAAAAGGCGCCTCTCAAGTGCACCTCACAAGAGACCATTCCTCCACCAGATAGCCAGGACCCCAGAGGTGGCCTGCTCAGCTCCAGGTGACTGCAGTAGCCAAGGAAGAGATGTTAGCATCTCTACCTTGTCAGTCAGACAGTTCATATGGAGCCCCTGCCCTGTCACATTCTCACATTTTCTTTTTTCACAAGTGCCTTCTAAACCAGGGGTCTCTAGTACCAGGACACTGGTATCATTCTGTGACCTTTTAGGAGCCACGCAGGCCAGTATGCAAAGTTCCATGTGTATTTACAGCCACTCACCATTGCTTGCACTACCACATGATCTCCACCTCCTGTCAGATCAGCAGTGGCACTGGAGTCTCACAGGAGCATGGTCCCTATTATGAACTGTGCATGTGAGCTCCTTGTGGGAATCTAATGCCTGATGATCTGAGGTGGAGCTGCAGTGGTGATACTTGTGTCCTGTCGTCCCCCACCCCCACTCCCACACATACATAAAAAAATTGTCTTTCATTGAAACTTGTCTCTGGTGCCAAAAAGATTGGGAACTGCTACTCTAAGCCAATCATAACCTACTCAGGCTTTTACGGTTGGTTTTCTGTACCTGACTACAAGATTTCACATGAACCTGTAATAAAAGTTGTGCTAGTACATCCTTACAGGTAGGGGAAGTTCTTTGGCTTGGGTGGGGGGGGAGGGTTTTTTTTTTTTTTGACTTTTCATTCCATTTTGGAAGAATGCTCTAGTCCAAGAGTGGGGAACATATGGCCCCTGGGCCATATCTGGACTGGAAAGTCATTTGGTCCAGCGTGGCCAAAGTAATTATCACATTATGGGATGAGTTAACTACACAATAATTAAAACATTGCAAGTTGATAGATAATTTGTATGACCTAAAAATGATGTTGTAAATATCCAAATGATCCTTGAAGAAAAAAAGGTTCCCCAGCCCTGCTGTAGTCCTATAAACTTCTTGGCACCTGCGGGTACTCTTAGCAGGCTGCCTCAGTTCTCCACCCAGCAGCCCATTTATCAATCACATCTTCATTTGTGTACCAAAGTAGTACTTAAGCTCCTACTGTGTGCCAAGCCAGGCTCTGGGCCCCAGGGACTCAATAGTGACTAAGCAAATATGAGGGGATGGAACTCACACAAGATTCCAAATGGGATCAGTGGCAGGGCGAGGTTGGAGTTTAGGGCTCTCTTCCCTATCCTCAAAGCACTTCCATCTGTAAGGCTGAAACAAGGCTGACCCTATTTTTCTTACTTTCCCTTACCTGCTCTGACTGGCCATTACACAGTCTGCTCTCATTTATGTGTATGTTATGAGAAATCTCGGGAGTGCTGGAGACCTTATCTGACTCCTAGAAGCCTTAGAAGAAGCCCCATTCTCACAGATACAGAATATAGCCACATGCTCACGCAGTCACTGGGCAGAACTGCCACCTGGCTAATTCTCCCAGAGTGTCCAGAGAGAGAGCACTTGACACATACTTTATTGCTTTGGGAAGACCTAAAAGCCAGTTCAGCTGAAGCTTGAAGTTGTCCAGGGGCTTTTCTGGGAAACAGTGTTGATCTCCCAGAATTGAGAGCATGAATTTGTGAATTACAAAGGCCCAAAGTCCCCCCATATTGCCTGAGATCTCTACAATTCAGGTCCCTCATCTTAAGAAGGAGACACCATTACCTGCCTTACTGCATTGCTGTGGCAATGAAATGAGTGGAAGCTGGTAGAAGTGCCTGACGTGTGAGCAGAAGCACTGATTTCCTTCCTTCCTATCTTCTTTGCTTCTCTTAAAGGAACAAGGCAAACAGGCCCGTGAAAGTAGGGCTGTTTCTCCTCGGAACCCCGCAAACTTGGAGAGGGACAGGAGCAGGGCAGAGTCAGGAGGCCAGAATCACTAGGACCAGCGGAGTAGGGGCAGTCTCTCCAAGTGTCCCTGAGGCTAATGATGGCTGTGAAGGACCTACTCACTAGATGTCACCTGTGGGACAGCGACTTCTCTAAGCCTCAGTGTCTTCCATTGAAGACAAGGGGGAGAAACCAGGCCTGGTGGTGCAAATCTATAATCCCAGCACTCTTAAGCTGACTGCTAGGAGGATTGCAAGTTCTAGCCCAGCCTGGGTAACTTAGCTACTTACAGAAATCCTGTCTCAAAATCAAAAATCAAAATGGGCTGAGGATGTCGCTCCATAAGAAGAGCCCTAGGCTCAGTCGAAAGAAAGATAATGATGCAAATGGCGCCTAGTCCCAGTATGGTTATCAGGATGAAATAAAATGATAGATGGGAAGTGCCTGGCACAACACTTGCAAGAAACAGGGGTTCATGTCTCCAAATCACATCTGGGAAACTTGAACCAATTCCAGAATAGGATTCGGTTTCCTCTAACCCGACTATCTACAGGAACAGTGACATCACTCTGAAAGGGCCCTTGAGGGACTGCTCCGGAGATTTACTTTGAAATCGGCTCCAGCTAGCTCACTGATGGTCCATAGCACCACCTAGTGCCTCCAAGTGGAAGAGCCCTCCCCGCCCACCCTGCCGGGCTTCCTTCCCTCCTTGCAAAGTCTGCGCCAGGTGCGTGCATGAGTGTGTGTGTGTGTGTGTGTGTGTGTGTGTGTGTGTGTGTGTGTGTGCGCGCGCGTGTGTGCGTGTGTGTGTGTGTGCGTGAGTGTGTGTGTGTGTGTAATGAATGCTATTTTCCATACTGGGCCTACACCTTAGTCCTCAAGCAGGGATCTTCAGGCTTTAGGCTAGAGTTGACTCAGCTGGGGTGCCTAGGTAAAGTACCAACGCCCATTGGACACCCACCTATGCTTGCTCAAGAAAACAGACACCATTTTACACACCCTTGATATTTTTATTGAGGTGAGAAAGCTTTAGCGTACAGAGTAATTTCTTATCTTCACACCACAGTAACAACAATAACACAATAATAACAATAACACATTTATTTCAAAGGAGTTTCCTCCCAAGCCACTGGGAATCCCTGGGCTGCCTCCATACCCCTGCATGCATTTCCCACCCCCTACCCCCCACCCCCCACCCCCCACGCCCCACCCCCA